>PVJN01008663.1:0-64177 GCA_004026805.1 Lasiurus borealis | reverse complement strand
CTGGGCTGGAACCCTCAGTTTCTCTGGCGGGGTGAGGGGTAGGGGGTGGGAGGAAGGGCGGGGGCGGCCTCTGGATGCTAGGCGGAGAGCTGGGCGGGGGAGGACACACCTAAATTTAGGGATCTCTACCGGTTCCAGGCAGTCGTGGGGGCGGGGAGCGGGAAGACCCCTGCTGGGGGCCCTTGTCTTTATCTAGACCAGCGGCGTCGGAGGAGGGGTCTTGAAGCTGCTTTTACCCATAATTAAGACAACGTCAAACGTCCATATCAAAGAGGGGTGGGGTGGGGATGAATGAATGAATCTCGTTCCTTTCCTGAGGCTGAGGCTCCCTTGAGGGAGTGCGGACCGCCCCTCCCCCATTTCTTGGGTGTGGACAGCGACAGGGCCGAGGCCTCTTCCGGCTCCAGTCCTCCCCCCACCCCCCCAAGGGCGAGGCTGGCTACTGGGCGGAGGAGACCTGGCTCCTCGTTGCACCCCCTTCCCCCTCGCCCCGGTGTAAGGTCCGCAGTGCCCCCGGCATCCGTCGGTCCTCCTTTGGCTTTGCTGACTAGCTGCCCCCTGTCCACCCCCGTGCGTGTCCCAGCCCTCACGCACTGCGGATCTGAGAGCCTTGGATTACCGAGGGCCAAGGCTCGGCTGCTGTAGGCGCCTTTCCTACCCCCTTTTCCTGCCCCCCCCACCCCCCACTCCCCAGCTCCCCTCTGGAGAAGCAGGAGCGACGAGGAATTGGCCAGGTGGATGGGTGGAGCGACCGCGCAGAGGATGCTGCGTGGTGGCCACGGGATTAAATAACAGGGCTCTTGAGCCGCAGAGGAAATGGAAGTGGCCGGGGATCTTTTCTTTGCAGTTAATGGTGGGGGGCGGGGGGAGTTGGGGGAAAAGGGGGAGCGTTATCAGTCCTGGCCGGTGAAAAGAAAAGGCCCCGCTATTAGGCCTAGCCCAGCGAAGGTGGACAGCCCTCGCAGCAGGCCCAGCTCCGCCCAGGAACCGAGGAGGCTGTAGCCTCGGGGAGGCAGGGGCAGGGGGTGGCTTTGATGTGAGGATAAGAGGTAGTAGGCCGGGGCCTGAGTCCCCAGGAAGGTTGGTCCTGCTGGTGTTCTGGCGTCCCTGGAGGTTGTGAGGCGCTTTTTCTAACTGCGCCACCATCGGCCTGTGCTTGCCCGTTGCCAGAGGAGCCAATGACAGACAAGGGATCTGTCCGGGGGCTGGGGCTCTGGGAGACAGACGGGCAACGGAGGAACATTTTATGCAAACGCAAAGCAGAGCCCAAGGTCACCGCGTCCCCGTTTAAAACGCGTTCTCTCTACTCGGATGCATGCAGCTTTACAGTGTGACGGTCGGACTCAGCTCCGGGGGGCAGGCAGAGCAGGCCCTTCCTAGGGGAACTTCAACCATCCTTTCAGGGTCAAAACCTTCCTTAAAGCCAAGGAAAAACTCTGAGCACAAGAGAGTATTTTTACAGTTGTTCAGGACTTCCCTTTACAGGTATTATAAAGTTCAATGTCATTATTCCCATTTGTTAGATACAGAATTTGAGGTCAAGGGGCCGGCACTCGGTAAACGGAAGATCCAGTAAATTCTAGCGCTGATTTTTTTAGATCTTTGCAGCCCTGTCCGTTCTGCTCTGCTACCATCCCTCTCAGACTCACAAATCTAAAAACCTGTTTCTTGCAAGTCATTAAGAAAGCATGTTCAGAAAGGAAGGTTGAAGCAGTAATTTTCCAGCGAGTGCTCACTCACGAGCCTCCCTCACCCCGTGAAAAAGGATGGGGATAAGTAAATCCTTTCTAAACTATGGGAGAAAATCAGGATGTTGGGGGGTGGCGGAGTTTACTCTCCCGTTTCCTTTATTAGAGGAATTAGCCAAGAGACAGTGTTCCTTCCATTTCTGGTGTTCTCCCAGCTTTTCTGAAGGAGGGAGGTACAGAGGCCAGGACTGCTCGGATGGTGAGAAGATGGGAGAGACCCCAATCTTGAGCCAGGAGGAGCCTGTGATATCAAATGAGAATGTGATTCAGTGACTGGAAGGGTACTGGACACCATATTCTGCTCTTACTTGGGACTTAACTAGAGGAGGTTTGGGGCAACTGTTATAAGAAATTCATTCATTCATTCATTCATTCATTCATTCATTCATTCATATATTCTCTGCTGTGGCCTGCCCTGACTCTGAGGACTCAGTGATGGATGAGAGGCAGAGATTTGGGGCCGGGTGAGTGCGAGAAGGGAAAAATAAGCCGGGAACCCGGGATATGGGGAGTGGGAGAAGGACCTGATTTTAATTTGGGCATCAAGGACTGTTTTTCTGAGAGAGAGCTTGTGGTTATGAGTTGAGTCCAGATGATGGAAGGGTTGAGCCTGAGGGTGGTTGAGGAGACCTGTCAGGCAGAGTGAGCCTGGGTGGAACCCCTGTGTGGGGACAAGCCTGACATGGGGGTGCTGACCCAAGACTTCCTTGGCAACAGCTTGAAGAGCAAGGTTGAAGCTGGCCCAGCGAGCAGTTCAGTATTACCCTCTGTGAGTTTTGAAGGAAGGTCCTGACACACTGATTTGTGTTTTAAGTCTCTCCAACAGACCAAAGCCCAGTGGGTGGGGGAACAAAATGAAAAATGGTGGGGGGATGCAAGACATTTTTTTCCTTAACAGGTTAAAAGATACCACATCCTTTCTGTTGGATCAGGCAGCCAGTAGGCCTGTGCTGTGCTTTTTTGCTACCTGATCTGACTTTGTTCATTCCAAAGCTGCTCAATTTCTTCCCCAAGTGTAACTTCTTCTGGAGGCAAACCCTAACAACCTTGCATTCCTGCCCATGCTATTTACAGTCTCTTCACTTCAGTGTAGACCTCTTCATCGCCACCAGATCATGGCCGGGGAAGTGGAATGGGTTCAGTTCCGGGCTTTGCCCTCTTATTAAACTGCTGGCCTGGCGAGGACCTGGGAGCTGAGTTAGTGGGCGTGAAGCAGGAATTCCAATTCAGTGACAGACATCTATGGAGTGCATACTGTGTGCCAGTTCTGTGCTCAGCATGTTTTCCTATGTAGTGCTGCTTTAAAAAGTTGTGTTCTGTCCTAGTCAGTTTGGCTCAGTGGCCAGCCTGCAAACTGAAGAGTCTCGGGTTTGATTGTAGTCAAGGGCATGTGTTTCCATCCAAGGCCCTGGTCAGGGCATATGGGGGAGGCAACCAATCAGTGTGTCTCTCTCACATCCATGGATGTTTCTCTCTGTCTCTCCCCTTCCCTTCTACTTGTTTTTAAATTCTTTATTTTTTTCTCTCCCTTCTACTCTTTCAAAAAAAAATCAATGGGAAAATATCATTTGGGTAAGGATTAACAACAACAAAAAAAGCTGTGTCAGGGTCTTCTCATTGCTGTTTTTCAGATAAGATGTCAGAGCCCAGGTTAGAACTCTGTTGTGGTGCTAGCCCCTAGGCTTTTAATTAATTATTAATTCCACAAAAGATTATTATGCACTTCCTGTGTGTCTGGCAAGTGTCAAGGTGTTGGGGTTACAGTGATAAAAGAGATGGACACTATGGTTGAACTCATGGAACTCACAGTCTGGTGACAACGTGGTGGGGGTGGGGGTGGGGGTGTAGCACCTTCATTCATTTCTATGTTCAATTGACATTTCTCAGCCTTCTGTCAAGTCCAAAGCACTGAAAGCCAAGTCCCCCCAACCCAGACAGATTACTTGCCCCCACCTACATAAAAATTCTGGAACCACCACTGTATGCAATGAAGTAGGGGAAATAGACACTAAACAAATAATTGATCAAAGAATGATTTAACTACGTACAGTTAAAGCGGTGGTGCATTAGAGAGTACAGAGAGCAAAGGAGGGGGCACAGCCTGGGTCCTGAGGAAGTTTCTCCGCAGCTGGGATCTGCTGAAGGCAGACTCAGCCAGGCTGGTGGCGGGAGGCCCAGAACAGGAAGGAGCTGTGGAGAGGGCTAGAGCAACTGAACACGCCAGGAGGACCCTCGTCCTTGGAGGAAGGGAGGCTGCGTCAGAGCCCAGGTTAGAACTCTGTTCTGGCACTAGCCCCTAGGCTCTCTGGCTCAGGATGTTCAGCTGTCTCAGTGTTGGAAGCTGGAGAGCTTGCAAGAGATGTGCAGACACTGATCGCAGACTGCTGACATGCAAGCTCGGTGGCGTTGGGCAGGTTATTTAGATTTGATGTACCTCAGTTTCCTCGTTTGTAATATGAAAACTTATCACCAAGGGTTGAATGGAACTTGAATGGAAGAATGCACACAAAGACCTTAGAACGGCTTTCGGCACGTTTAGATGGTTATTTGACATATCCAGCCATTTTGATGCAAGGCATGGGTTAGAATTTTAAGAGGAGCCCATTTATCCAGGTGCATCAAAACCTCAGAAAGAAGAAAAACAAAATCTAAAGTGCAACGTTTTCTCTATTAACGAATAGGTAAGACAATAACACTGTGGCTGTCATTGCTGCTTTAACAGGGACAGTAATTGCAGGACAAAAGTTGTTTTCAACTATGTGGCTTGATATCTTTGGTTCACCGAAGAGTTGAATTTAACCATGGCCAGTATAGGTCGTGAATTTCAGTGGCAGCAGAGGGTATAATGCTGACTGTATGCTGAATGATGGTTCTTTTCTGTCACTCTGGGAAGGGGATGTTAAGCACTTGGTGACTCTGCATAATCTTAATCTCTTCAAACTTCTATTGTAAAAGGGATAGTCATGGTGTCTGCTGCAGAGGGTTGTTGTGAGCACTCAGCACACGATGTTTTTCAAGCACCTTAGCTCAGAGCCAGGTGCACGGCTATTTTTGGGGTCCTCTCATTGTTCCGCGTAACAGAGAAATTGTAAAGATTTTAACTCGATGATGAGAGTACAGGTCACTAGCTTCCTCTTCTCCATCCTTCCTCTAAGACCCTTGTTTTCACTCTGCTGTAAAAAGTTATACAAAAGACCTGTTCCTGAAGACTTCACATCATTCAAGAGTGATTTCCTCATCCGTGTGACTATAAAGTCATATTTGTATACTATCAGCTTGGGCAACAGAATCAAGGTTTTTGTGGGTATATTTATATGGCATGGTTCAAATTTGCATTAGTTCAGATGCACATAAAATGCACGCATGCTGTCCATTTCAGATGTGGGAGCTAAATCCAGGGCAACCAGAGTGAGCATAAAACAGGAAGAGAAGAAAAAATGGCTAACAGTAGTCCCCTTGGTTCTTGCTTACAAATCATAAAAATGGGGACCCTGGGAGAAGCAGGGATCAAAAATGGATGTCTGAACTCTGGCGGGGTCGCTGACTTTCTGGAGCCCCAATCTTGGCTTTCATGCTCCATGAGATGGATGGGACTGCACCCTTCTTCCTGACTGAAGACTTAATAGGTGTGCGTTGGCCACCTTTTCTGCCCTGGACTTTGTTCCTGCCATCTCATTAAGTCATTCATTCATTCATTCAACGAATATTTAAGCACCTTCTAGGTACCAGGCATTATGGTGGGCCCTGAGGATAAAACAACAAATAAGTTATAGGGGTCCCTTGATACAGGTTAGTTTCGGGTGGCAGCAGATAATAAAAAGTAAACACTCAAGTAATAGCATAATTTCAAATCCACAAAGGGAATAAGAAGGGGATTTGACAGAGATTGGGGGAAGGAGCTAGCTTCGTTAGGGAAGTCAGAGAAAGCCTCTGTGAGCAGTCGAAGAGCTGAGGAGAAGAGCCATGCCCGTGGCCAGAAAGGAGGACACAGTGAATGCGAAGACTAGGGCAGGCGGGGACCGGTGTGCTCCAGGAACACTGGCACCTTGGGCTTGAGACTGGAGTTGCTCATCTCTGCCTGAAGACCACCCTGGGACTGGCCCAGGCCCTGAACTCTGAAGTGCACAGCCAGTGCCCAGCCTCGGACCCTGGAAAAGAATTCACAGCCATGCTGAGCCCGTTTCCCGCCTGCCCAGGAGCCCTCGGAAGACACAGGCTCTTTCTTAAAACCAGTTTTCACAGAGCTATGTGCAAAGCAATTCAGCTGAGCAGAATTTTTTTCCTTAGGTAATCTTTTCATTGAAGTATATGTAACGTTAGTTGAACCATTTGAAATTGCCAATATGCAACCACTTTTCCTGATTATACCAAGATAGCAATTTCCTGTGATTCAGCATAAATACGTTCAGAAAAGTGTGTAAGTCAGAGAAGTATACAACTCAGTGAATTTTCACAAAGTGGACATAACTGTGGAACTAGTGTCCATGCCAAGAAACAAAACATTGCCAGCATTTCACGGGCCCCACTCGTGCTACACCCAGCACTAACCATCACCATATCCTGCCTCCACCCATAACGGGGGTAATTAGTATTTTGACTTTTAGCACTATAATATAGCCTAATCTTATATCTTCTATAAATGGAATTATACTGTAGGTACTTTTTTTGGGTGAAGTTTATTATGTTGTTGCATGTCGTCGTAGTTTCTTTTTCATTGCTATATGATATTCCACTCACTATATTTTCATTCATCCTACTATTTATGGGCATTTAGATGGTCTCCTGTACTGGCTTTTAAGAATACTGCTTCTGTGAACACTCTTGTTACATGGCTTATGTTGAACACATGCTTGTATATTTGTGGATCTATATTGAGGATTGATTCAGTTTTAGCAGGTATTTCCAAACAGTTACCCAAGGTGGTTGTACTGATTCACATTCTCTACACTACTTTATTTAATGCGTCCTTGCTGCCTAGCTCTGGGGCCAGATCCTATGCAAAGAATGAATATGAGGATAGTAGTGGGGAGGGTACAAGACACGATTCATGGGTTGGATCTCAGTCTGTGTAATGATTAAGTGGACAAGTCTTGCAGTCAGCTGGCCTAGATTTGAGTGTTACTCAACCCTCTATTTACCTACCACCTCTGTGACCTTGGGCAAGACACTCAATTTCACTAAACCTCGGGTCCTTCATCTATAAAATATGTATAAGTATAGTGGCTCTTATAGAGTCTTTCACCCATTCCTTTACATGAGAAATGTTTGTAGAATGCCTACGATGGGCTAAGCTCTTTTCTGAGTTCTGAGAATTCAGAGATAAACTAGACAAAGGAGGCTTTGCCTGCATGAAATGTATGTTCTAGTCATAGGAAACAGATAGTGACAAAGCAAACAAATCATCAAGAAAATTTCAGATGGTGATACATGTTATGGGGGCCATACAACAGGATGCTGTGATCAAGCAATGGGTTAGGGTGGTAGGGGGATCAGGGAGGTAGTAACTGAGCTGTGATCTAAATGATCAGAAGAAGGTATCCAGGGATGATCTGAGGAGAAAGGACTCCAGGCTGAAGGCTTGCTGGTGTAAAGGCATGAGGTAGGAACAAGCTTGGTGCATGTGAGTTGCCAAAAGAAGATGGGTGCTGCTAGAACGGACTGAGGGGAGGGCTGTTTGAGACAAGGCAGCAGAAATAAGCAGGGGCCTGATCATATAGGGTCTTGAAGGCCATGGTAAAGAGTTTATATTTTATTTTAATACTAGAGGCCCAATGTACAAAATTCATGCATGGGGGAGGGGAGGAAGATGTGTCCCTCAGCCCAGCCTGCACCCTCTCCAATCTAGGACATCCCTCTCACAATCCAAGACTGCTGGCTCCCAACTGCTTGCCTGCGTGCCTTCCTCATTGCCCCTAACCACTTCTGCCTGCCAGCCTGAACACCCCCATCCATTCCCCTGCTAGTCTGTTTGATGCCTAACTGCTCTTCTGCCAGCCTGTTTGCCCCTAACTGCCCTCCCCTGCAGGCCTGGTCACCCCTAACTGCCCTCCCTTACAGGCCTGGTCACTCCCAACTGCTCTCCCCTCCAAGCCTGGGTCCTCCCCCAACTGTGCTTTCCTGCAGGCCTGGTTGTCCTCAACTTCCCTCCTCTGCTGGCCTGGTCACCCCTAACTGCCCTCCTATGTAGGCTTGATAGCCCCCAACTGCCCTCCTTTGCAGGCCTGGGCCTTCCCAACTGGCATTCCCTGCTGGCCATCTTGTGGTGGCCATCTTGTGTCCACATGGGGGCAGCCATCTTTGACCACATGGGGCAGCCATATTACTCTTTTATTAGATAGGATCAGTGGAAGTTATTGAAGGGTTTTAAGCAGGGGACCAACATGAGTTAATTTACATGAAGATGAAAAGAATATCCTATGTAATAAAAGGCTAATATGCAAATAGACCAAACGGCAGAACAACCGGTTGCTATGACACACACTGACCACCAGGGGGCAGACGCTCAATGCAGAAGCTGCCCCCTGGTAGTTAGTGTGCCAGAAACTGGACTGGCGAGCACAGTGGTGGTGGCAGGAGCCTCTCCTGCCTCTGGGGCAGTCAGACATCCCCTGAGGCATCCAGGACTGCAAAAGGGTGCAGGCTGGGCTGAGGGACCTCCCCTCCCCGGCAGAGTGCACAAATTTTGTGCACCAGGCCTCTAGTGTATATATAAAACTCAGCAGAGAATCTGGCATAGAGTGATGGTCAATAAATGTTAGTTGCTGCTCCTGCTATTATTGTTCGTATTGATGCTCTTAAGGGATCTAAAAATTTTCATCCTCAATGAGGATGAGAAAGCCAAGGCATAGAGCCATTACCATCCACGTGTAAAGTCAATCAAATCAGAGAACAGGATGTAGATATTATTAATCAGCGGAAATGCTTTTGGTTCCTTTCCCAAATGGGAATTTTAAGACAGGATTTTCTCTGTGGTTAGCAATTGTCTGGAGCCAACCACACTCAGCTCCTTCAGCCCCACTTTGCCAAAATGCCCCGAGTTCAGTCACTTGGGTGCCGTTGGCTGCAGTCCTGCTGCCATTTAGGGCCCTTGGAAAGGCTCACCCACCGGCTTTCTCTGTGTCTGATGGGCCAAGAACGGGGAGGCACTCCCTTATCCTCCACCTTAAGTGCTCCCCGGTTTACCGAGATCCCACTGACTGTCCGGGCTTGGAGGCTCTCCCACCACGTTCTCACATATAAATAGCCCAGGGAGTGTTTTTATGTTCAGGAAAGGCCGTTGAAGGAAGTTGCCTTTAAATTCTGTCTGATACAGAAGAATGTCATGTTAATGATCTGTGAATGAATGAATGCAAATTGTGTAATGAAACTGGGCAAAGCTTCATAGGGTACATAACACTTGTTTCTGGGCAAAGTGCCCTTCTCTTCATAAGGATGTTTTCATTCCTTCATTTATCAAACTTTATTGAGCTTCTGCTAGGTGCCAGGCACTCTAGAGCAGTGAGCAAAAAAGGTGCCATCTTAGCCCTAATGGAGCTTCCAGTGTAGTGGGACATACATTTATCAAATAATTGCGCAAATATAAATAGAAAATGACAACAATGGGAATTGAAACAAAAATGGGAATTGAACCAAAAGCATTTCCTGTGATTAATAAAATCTACATCCTGTTCTCTGATTTGATTGACTTTACACTCTCGGATGGTAATGGCTCTGCAGGAGAGTTATTAATGCCCCGAAGGTATATAATGAAGGCCTGGGATTTGGGACAGTTCCTCTAATAAGCGTCATTTGAGCTCAGCCCAAAAGGATGAGTGGTGACAAGTAGGCTTGGAGATTGGAGTGAAAAGTATTCTAGGCAGCGAACAGCATATGCAAAGTTCCTGAGGTGGGAGGGAGTATGTTTGGTGAATGCAAGGATATAAAAGAAAGCCAGTGTGATCACAGGGATGAAATGGGGTGGATTCTGGTTCCAGAAAGAGCTAGAGTTATATGACTGAGAGGACAGATTGTAAAAAGCTTTGAGGGCTATCCTTCTCAAGGTCTCTGGGATACTGTTAAAAGGCGTGAAGCTGTGGAATCGAACCATGACCCCTGGTTGATACCACTGAACCACTGGGTGTGGCCACAGTGTGGAAGATAGATCAGAAGGGGCCTGAATGGGTTGTGGGAACTTGTTCTGTTTGCGTGTATGGAGAAATCACCTTGGCTGGACAAAGCAGGAGCAAACGTTAGCAGCTACTTCACCTAACTCCTTTGTTTTACTAGTAACAAGCACATATTAACTGGGTTTTATTTTTCTAGCCACTTTGACAAGCTATGTTTTGTTTTATTTTTTCAGTGCAGAGCAGTACATTTCAGTTCACATGTGTTTATGTAAAAATTGAAAATTACTGAATAATTAGATTTCTTGCTCTCTTATTTTGTACTATTTGTCCTGTGTGTGTCTAAGACTATTTTTTTTCTAGAAGTTTTCAATTTATAACAAAGTTGAGAAGAAGGTGCATATACCCCTTTACCTGCATGTGTATTACCCTCTCCTATGCCCTGATTTTCTTTTTGTTTTCTCTTCTACTTTTTTGTCTTCTTATGGATTGAGTTGTTTTTTTAAATCATACCATTTTTTTTCCTCATTGGTTGACTTGAAAATTAGAATCTATTTATTCATTTTAAAAATATTTTTCATTAATTTCAGAGAGGAAAGGAGAGGGAGAGAGAGATAGAAACATCAAAGATGAGAGAGAATCATTAGTCGGCTGCCTCCTATACATCCATTGGGGATTGAACCCACAACCCAGGCATGTGCCCTGACTGGGAATCGAACCATGACCCCTGGTTCATAGGTCTACCTCAACCACTGAGTCATACTAGCCTGGCTCTATTTATTCTTTTAGTGGATCCCCTATATTTTTAAAAATTACCATTTTTACCCTCTTAAACAATGTAATACAAACCCTCTAAACTACTTTAACCCTTAAGTCTCTGCCCCTCCACCTTGACACCTGCCACCCCCATTTATATTCTGTTGTAGTCCTGTGTTTTCATTCTATCTTTTTTTTTTTCAGAACAGATGATACATTATTATTGTTTCATTTAAAAAAATATGCGTGTATTGATTTTAAAGAGAGGAAAGGAGAGGAGAGAGAGAGAAACATCAAGGAGGGAGAAATATTGGTTGGCTGTCTCCCACATGCCTCCTACCAGGAATTAAGCCTGCAAACTAAGCATGTGTTCCTAATGGGAATTGAACTGGCAATCTCTCAATACATGGGACAATATTCTATTATTATTTCTTTACACAGTCAAATGTTGTTCACTGGTGGCCTCCTTTTCATAAGAGTATCTGTCTGAGATTGCCTTTCTTCCATCTGAAATTAATCCTTTAGAATTTCCTTCAGTAAAGATCCATTGGTAGTAAGTTCCCTCAATTTTTGTTGGTTTGAAAATGACTTTCTTCCACCCTCGTATTTAAAGTCTTGAATAAAATTCTGATGGCCACTTACACTGTCTCAGCACATGAAAAGTGCCCTTCTGGTTCTCATTGTGGCTGCTGAATAGTGTGTGGTCAGTCTAATTTGTAGTTTCTTCATTATTGACCCGTATTATTGTCTCTGGCCCTCTAATTTCACTATGATGTAAATAGGTATGAATATATTTTTCTTTATCTGTCTTGGGATATCCAGACCCAAAATTTGGTGTCTTACAATAATTTGGAAAAATTCTCAGAGGGCCAGCACTAGTGTGAAGCCAGCGAGGTGCCTAGGGCACCAGATTTAAGGAGATGTTCGTTCTTGAGTTTGGGCAAATACAGGATTAGCCCTCTTATACTTTAGGCACCGCACTCTATTTCTGGTTCTGATTTGACAAATACCTCATCTTCTTTATTCTTCCTTTATTTTCTTCTGTAACTATATTTTAGACCATCTTATTTTATCCTCCAATACCATATATGTAATTCTTCATACTTTTTATCTCTTTGCATCTCTGGATATAGAATTCTTCATATCCATCCTCCAATAAACAAATTCTGCTTTTAATAGTATCTAATGTGCTATTTAACCTATTTTATATTTTATTTTTTCAAATTGCTCAATTATCTCTTATAGTCCTTTGCTCTTGGCTTATATATTTAAAGCTCACATTTATTTCTTGAAATATGTTAAGTATACCTATTCATATTCTGTACTTGATACTTCTATATCTCATATTTCTGTGAGTCTGATTATGCTGTCTGTTGTTTCTGCTGGATTTCAGTTATGGTGCCTTGTTTCCTTGTGTGTTTTGTGATTTTTTAACTTTAGGCTCAATTTTTTGGACCCTTGTGGGTATTCCTTGAGCATGGGTTGAACTTGCAGTCCCTTCAGAGGGGATTTGTATTTGCTTTTACCAGTTACTAGGGTTTATTCCTAGAACTCCTTAAATTAAATTTTCTGCTTGAAGTTTTTCAGGTTACGGAGGGCTCAGGTAGTTTAAATTCAGTCTATAAACTCATGTGAAGCTGGCTTGTAGTTATGAATTTTAAAGGAATATTTTGTTTTTATTCTCTCACTAGATATCGAAGTTGGGCAAACAAATTTCCCTTCTGTGCCATGAATTTATTTCTTATTCACCCTTACACAAAGGTTGTAACTCTTTGTAGACCTTTTGCGGAGGGGGAGGTGTTCTATTAGACTTTGTAACTTGTATGAGTTTAAGCTTTGTCTCCTGTCCTCCTCATTCCTTGTATGTGTCAAAATGGAAGCTCCACATCACCATGTGTTGGCAGACATCCAGTCTAAGCTGTCTTGGACACTCACGTTCCAGAGTTTCTCTCCCTCCCTCCTTCTCTCCCTCCCTCTCTCCCTCCTTCCCTTCTTCCCTTCCTTCCTTTCTTCCTTCTTGCTTCTGTATATTCCACACTTTTGTGCCTATTAAGCAAGCATTTTTTTAAAAAAAATTAGATATATTATTCATTATTTGGAATTGTTTTCATTCCCAAGGGAAAGAGATAGCATGGTATATAGTACAAAGAGTTTTGAGGCCAGACCATACTTAATTTTTACCACATTTAATTTTTGCAAAAACCCTATGATATAGGTACCATTTTTTATCTGCTATCCCACCCTGTAACAGAACCAATTACTGAGGCCCAAAAATTCAGTACTCGAGATACGAGTTTAATTCGTTCCGTAACCTTGAGGCGTGGAAAACTATGAGACGCTCAAGTCGAGGTAAACTGGTGGGTCGTGTGCAGCTGGCCGATCCACGCGATTACTCGTATCTCAACTGTTGCTCGTATTTCAAAGCGAAAATCGCTTGCTCGAAGGCTCGTATCTCAAAAATCTTGTATGTGAAGGCACTCGTATCTCGAGGTACCACTGTATTTACCTAAATATAAATGCACTGAAATATTTCATCTATGGGGCGGGGGCATAATAAAATTGAAACACTGGACAACAGACAGTGATTTTAGAATGCAGTGGAAGTTCCCTAATTGGCTGTGAGGAATGAAAGAAAGGGCAGAATAAAAGATGACTCCACATTTTTGAGTGGCGACCAGATGGATGGTGCTTTTAGAAATAAGGAGCTCGGAGAGCTGAGTTTGTTTTCTGTTTGTTTTGTCTAGTGCCTCGGTTTCCTAATCTGTAAAGCAAGGTGGTTATCAAATATTCTGCGGTTCTAGACCTCTTGAGGTTTATGAATTGGCCAAAGAACTCAAGAGGAATTGTCTGGCAGGCAGCTGGAATTCAGAGCTGGAATCTGGGTGTGTGCAGGTCTCAGTGTGTGGACATATTGACCTGAGTGGGAGGTTGGTGAGGGGAGGGATGATAGTAAGACATGGAGGTGGATTTGTACAGGAAGATGGCATGTTTGTGGGTAATGGCTGTGTCATACAATACAGGGGGTGTATTAGTTTGCTAGGGCTGCCGTAATAAAGTACCTCAGAGGAGGTGGATTAGACAACAGAAGTTTATTTTCTCCTAACTCTGGCGTCTAGAAGTCTGAGATCAAAATGTTGACAGGGTTGAGGCCTCTCTCCTTGGCTTGTAGATGGGTTTCTCTGTCTCCATCTGACCTGCCTTCTGCGGATGCCCTCCTTTCCTCTTATAAGGACACCTGTGATATTGGATTAGGGTCCAGCTTAATGACCTCATTAGTTACTCTGTAAAGACCCTATCTACTAATATAGGTACATTCCGAGGCATAAGGGATTAGGATTTCAATATATGGATTTTGGTGGGGACCACAATTCAGCTTTTAGCAGGAGGTAAGAATATGGGACCGAGACAGGAGTTGGGAGGACAACGGAAGAGTCACCCAGAGAAACCGAAGGGGAAGGAAGGTGCTGAGAGAGGTACTGGGGACCAAGAATGGAGGGAAGGGCACTGGATTGACAGAGGGAACTTCTGGGGATTGCGGGTTTGTGAGGAAGCGGGTTCAGCAGAGAGGTGGAGGCCAGTTTTCCGGGTTGAGGCGGATGCAGCAGGTAAGAGAGGGGTGGGGCAGGCCAAGCCACATGCTTCTGGTTTCACTTCCAGGTGCAGTAGCTCCCCCAGGTACACATTTACTGAATGGCCACCCGAATTTCCTTTCCTCTCTCCTCCCATCTCCCATGGTCCTGGGGCTCACTTTCTCTTTAGGACCTCTGAGGTGAGGCCGCATTCCAGGACCTTGCTCTGGGTTATGTGTCTTATGTAGCTGGCTCATAAGACAAAGCAGGGAGAATGGAACATCTTTTCCCCTAGGAAGCCAGCCAGGAGAGGGGAGAGAGAGAGAGAGAGACCACATGATCACTAAGCTGCCACTGTTTGAAAGAACAGAATGACATGAGGTTGGAGAGACCTTGGGGGTCATTTTCCAATTTCCCTGTCTGCCCTCCAGAAATGAAGAGGTTGTTCATTCATTTGTTGAAAAAAAAAAAAGTCTTAATGAAGCACCTATTCTGAATTGGGCACCGCACTAGGCAAGAGGGAGGTATCAGTGAAGCAAATATCACAGATTTATTGGCGGCTTATGTAATGCCACGTCCTGTGTTAAGCACTGGGTGTACCTCCCGCTCTCAAGGACAGTGTAAGTCGGGCGGCGGGTGCTGCTTTTGCTCGTCTTACAGGTAGAGGACTAGACCGACTGCAGGTGAGGATGGTTTGCTAGCTCTCTGCTGGCCCCAGAGCTGTAAGCGAGCAGCTCCGACACCGCCCTGGGGCACCTCCTCCCAGCCTCGCTTCCCTCGGGCCCCTGGGGCTTCCAAGGCCCGGGGTACAGTAAGTTGGCTGGCTCGGGGTCCCGCGTGAGTCAGGCCGAGCTACCGATAAGCAGTCCCCAGTTCCTGCCATTCCATCCTGTCCTTGGCCTGAGAAAGGACACAGAGCAAAGGGGCGGATGTGGGCTGGGATAATACTGCCGACTCACTGCCGATGGAAGCCCTGTGTGTGCCCCTCCTCCCCGCCACCACCTGAAGCCTGGCTCAGCTACCGTCCTTATTGTCACATCCACATCCCTCCCAGCCCCCTGAAAACAGCTGGGATTGTGTCTCATGAACTAAAAACGCGTTTCCTTCCTTCTCGGGGGCTTTCTCAGGGCTACCTGAGAACACAGCTGGGTTCTGCCATCCTATTGCTCAGTGCTCGGGATTTCCTCTCTGCTTCCAGAGAAGGGGAGAGACCTGGATGCTGTTGGGCGGGCTCATGAGAAAGCGGTCCAGCGACCTCTTTCTTCTACGTATTTTGAGGTCAGAAGGAAGGTGCTTATGCTTCTGACCAGTGAGTCAGTGAGTCTAGGGACTGAAGACTGCGTGTGGGTAATGACTGTTTCGTGCAACACGGGGAGTTCTCCATCAGGAGGTGGAATCACCCCCGTCTGCTCTCATCTGGCCATCAGAAGCCTTGCCGACTTAAGTGGCCACGGAGATATATATGCAGGGATGTCGATCACTGTTTTATCAACCGCCATGCCCATCTGTGAGGGGCTGATGAAACCAAGGGGAGTTGCTCTCCACAGAAGAAATCTAAGTTGCCATTAAACAGTGTGTGGCAGAACTATCAGGTTTGGATATAGAAAGGTGTTCAAGATTGATTAAGTGAATAAAGCAAGCCACAGACAAGTATATGTTTCTTCCCTCCCTCCCCTCCACTCCATCCTCACCAGACGGTATGTTTTCCATTGATTTTTGTAGAGAGAGGGGAGGGAGAGAGAAACATCAGTATGAGAGAAAAAGAAACATAGATATGAGAGAAACATTGATATGAGAAGCATCGATAGGTTGCCTCCCATAGGTGCCCTGACCGGGGATCAAACCCACAACCTAGGTAAGTGCCCTGAGCAGGAATCAAACCCACAACCCTTTGGTGTAAGGGACAACAGCTCCAACCAACAGAGCCGCAGGGGCCAGGGCTGTGTATGTATGTGTCTTGGTGTGGCCATGGACACTGTCTGGAAACATACAAGAGAAACTGCTAGCTGGTCACTTTCCAATAGTAAGACTGGAGGTTTGGGTGAGGAATGAGACCTTTGTTCTTTCTTCACTTTACACTCTTCTGTGCTTTCTTTTTAAAATAATGAGCATGCGTTGCTTTTATAATACAATGATAATGATAAAGAAAAGGTGGAAGGAAGAAAGGCTTAAGATGCCTCAGGAACAAAAGGTCCCCACCCAAACAATTCAGCACCGAACCCAGGAGTGCTGCGGGCAGGACTGTGACAAAGAGGGGGGCCGAGATGCCCTTGCATAATGGAATTTGCCCCTAGCCACTGCTTGGAGAGATATGCTTTGACCAGCTAAGGGTGGGCACAGAGGTCGGGAGTGGAAGGAAATCGCTGTTTGCAAGGCTGACTCAGTGACACAAAGTCTAAAATAAAACCAAGGCCAAACTTCAACTCCCAAGAACAGGGATTGGAGTCTTTTACAACAATAGCTAACATATATCAAGTACTTACCGTGTATCAATGCAATGTGTGTGCTAATGCCTGACTTAGCATTATCCCTTTTAATCTTCACAGCAACCCTATGAAGTAACTTATTATTCCAGTTATACAGATGAGGACACAAAAGCTCAGATGGTCCAAATTACTTGCCCAAATATACACAGTAATTGCTGGGCCTGGGATGAACCCAGGTCTGTCTATTTCTGAAGGCAGCTGTCTTATCACCTCTGAATATTACTATGTGTTGAACTCAAAGGGTCCCCTTAGGGGCAAAAACAGGACATCCTTACAGTTGTTTTTTAAATATATTTTTATTGATCTCAGAGGGGAAGGGAGAGGGAGATAGAGAGATAGAAACATCGATGATGAGAGAGAACCACCGATGAGCTGCCTCCTGCCTGCCCCCCACTGGAGACCGAGTCCGAAACCTGGGCATGTGCCCTTGACCGGGATCAAACCCGGGACCCTTCAGTCCACAGGCTGACACTCTATCCACTGAGCCAAACCAGCCAGGGTGACATCCTTATAATTTTGCCATCTATGAGCTGCCAGGATCATAGAGGAAAACCACACTAACCTATGTAGACTGTATAGTGGCTTATATAAGGTACCCACCGGGATTTAGTTGGGCTGCAAAGATGATAAGTACTATCTGGATTTTAAGTTGGGGAGATCAGCAAGGCTTGAAGTTGTCAGTGAAGGCATCTTGGAGGAGGGAAGATTTAAACCAGGTCTGGAAGGATGGGATGAATTAAGAAAGGGGTGGGGAGCACATTCCAGAGGAAAGATTGCACAAATTGTGTAGAAGTCTGCTCGGAGACAGTGGAACATCTTGCCTCATCAGAGTGAGTTGTGTGTGTGTGTGTGTGATAAGTGAGCTGGTGTGTGCAGGGAGGGAAAAACAGCGTTAGGAGTCATTCTAGGGTTGAGAAATGGCAGGGAAGCAGTGACTTAATGTGGAAGGAAATGAAGAGCCTCTGATGATGTTTTGGGTGGTGAAGAGACACTGTGAAAAGTGATGCTACAGGAAGATTTGTCTACAGAGGAGTCAAAGTGACTTGAGTGAGGAGAGAGCCACATGAGAACGTAGGTGTGGGTGATCGGGGTCTCCATGGGGGTACTAGCAAGAAGAATGAAAAAGGAGGCTCCGTGTGAAAGTTGTTCTAAAGGGAGAGAAGGCAATAAGGATTTGATGACGGCAAAGAAACAGACTGCGATGAAGAGGATCCAAGCCAAATAATTCTTCGGCTTGAAATCCAAGTGTCCAAAGAAGGGAATGCCTGTATCTGGAACAGGGAATTGGAAGAGGGTCCTGGTTTTCTGTTGAGGTTAGATGGGAAGACATGATGAATTGAGTTTTCATTTCAAACTACTCATTTCCCAAGCCCGTAAGACAGCTTAGGGACTTTTTCTCCCTTGGTTTTCTTGGTGGTATAATGCATAAAACTCCCTTTGGACTAGTTCATTCATTCATCAGCTCTTTATTAAGCTGTCATTATGGGCTAGTTGTTAGGAACACAGCAGTGAGCTGGGCAGACCTGGTCCCTGTCCTCATGGAAAGCAAATATTGAACAAGAAATTACAAGAGTTCTTTCTGTGCTTCTAGTATCAAGAAGGCATTTCTTCCTTTAGACTAATCCTATTCTTTAACACACACACACACACACACACACCCCGCCCCCGCCCAGACCTAAGAGCATGCATTTGTCAAATATTTTATTAGCAATTAGCAATTGTATCTTGTAATTTAAAAAAAATCATTACAACCATTAATTTATTCCTTTGTTCCACAAATATTTACTGAGTGGCGTAACAGGCTCTGTATTTTTAGCCCTCATACTCACAAACTAGTAAAGGACACAGACAAATAAACAGGTAATGACAACAGAGTGTAAAAAGTGCATTGAAGGGGTAAGCCCAAAGTGTTGTGGGAACAAATAGGAGAGATATCTACCCAGCTAGGAGGGGCAGGTGGCTGGGCAGGGAAGTTTCCCTAACAAGAATAATAAGGTGTTAGCTACATAAGGGTCGGGAGTGGGCAGGAGTATGTATTTCATGCAAAAGGGTATTTCTAGTTCAAAGACCTAGATGCTGGAGAGACGTAGGCTTGTTGAGGAATGATTTACAACCTAGAATTTTATACCTAGGAAAACTACCAATCTAGATGTGAAAAAAAGGATAAAGGAAAGACATGTTCGATACGCAAGGTCTCAAAAAATGTACCTCCCATGTATCTCCTCCCAGGAAGCTAGTGGAGGACCCGCACCAACAAAATAGAGGAGTAAATCCAGAGAATAGACACCACGGGAGTCACTGCATGGAGTTCAGGTAGGCAGGGCTGGATCAAAAGGTGTTCTAGCCCTGGCCAGTGTGGCTCAGTTGGTTGGAGTGACTTCCGGTGCACCAGCAGATGTTGGATTCAATTCCCAGTTGGGACACATGTCCAGGTTTTGTGTTCAATTCCTGACCAGGGCAGAGGCAACTGGTCAATGTTTCTCTCACATTAATGTCTCTCTCTCTCTCTCTTCCTCTCTCTAAAAATAATTTTTTAAAGCATTTTCTAGATATAGTGATCGGTTCATAAAAACACTAATAGAATGATATTCTAAATAGTGATTTTTTTTTCAAGCTTTGAATCTTAGGGACCCTTTTGAGCAACATTGTGATTGGCTTCAAACAGAAACACAATAGTTTTTGTTTTTCATATTTTGCGCTTTTTTAAAAAGGATTTCGCTGAGTTTTAAAGAGTTTGGAAAAACCTGAAAATGTGTATCACTGCTACATAAGCAGCCTTGTGCAATTTGGTGGGGCCCTCGGGGTCAAGAGGTTGTAGGAATATTTTTGTTGTTAATAAAGGGAGAGGAAAACTTTGATGTGAGAGAGATACATTGATTGGTTGCCTCCAGAAGCACCTCCACTGCAATCAAACCTGTGACCTCGCAGTGCACAGGGCAACACTCCACCAAACTGAGCCACATGGGCCCAGGGGGAGGTTGTAGGCATTTTAAGGCCTATGTAGGTGGCCACAGGGTTATGAACGGTTCTGGAGCAAAGTACTGTGGGAAAGGGGAGAGTGGTATAGGGAGGGAACAAGGCCCAGCTACTAAATTTCAGCAGGACGCTGCTAGGCGTTCCTCCTTCAGGAGCAAAGGTGATCCCTAGAAGAACATTTCTGCCAGAGCAGATCTGCTTACCAATTAAGTGGTGAAACTGCCTTCCCCGATGACTTCCAGAAAATAAATTTTTAAAATACAGGCAAGGGGTGGGGGAAACCACAGCATGACCATAGTTCTTCTCCTGCCAAACTTTGTCACAGTGGGAATAAGGCAGGTTTTGTGTGTGTGTGTGTGTGTGTGTGTGTGTGTGTGTGTGTATGAGAGAGAGAGAAAAAGAAAGTAAAGAGAGAGAGTAGAGAGAGAGAAATTGATTGTTCAGTGGGCTCAGAAGAAATTTTTGGGTATGTCATATTTTGGCAAATCATGGTGGAACCCTGAGCAGGGAGTCGGGTGTTCCCTAACTCTGAAGCCAAGGAGAACCTTTTATTTATGGGTTCAGCAAACAGATGATCATTTTCTTTTTCATACCTGTATTCCAAGCACAATGATAAAAGATCGGCTCAGAAAACAAGCAGCACGTTATGGTGTTTACTGGCTTTGCTGGCCATGCAAAGGGTGTTCCCCAGTTCCTCATCAGCTGGAGAAACCCTTCCCCACCCTCTCCTGACCAACCTCTTTGTCTGCCACTAAGCAAGTGAATTTTAAAAGCCACTCTAAAGTTGGCTGTTGACCTGGAAAATTCCTTTTGCTTTGTTATGCTGCTAATGGCCCATCAGTTTAAAGCCTCCTACCCTAGAAACTTTGCTTTCTCCTAACTGGACGGAGAAAGGCGGGAGCAGAAGTTAAAACATGAAAGAAAGGATTCCTATTTCTAAGGGATTTGGAAAGACTCGAAAATGGCCAGGCCTAGAGGAACGGAAGGAAGGAACATCACTTGTCATGATCTGTATGTACAGCGGCCAGCACACGG
Source organism: Lasiurus borealis (assembly GCA_004026805.1). Lineage (NCBI taxonomy): Eukaryota > Metazoa > Chordata > Mammalia > Chiroptera > Vespertilionidae > Lasiurus > Lasiurus borealis. The sequence continues at coordinate 43,505 of PVJN01008663.1, read as the reverse complement.
GCCTATGTATGGAGGGCCTTATTGAATAACTTTAGTTGAAGGTGATAATTTTGAATGCAGTAATAGTTCCATCATGCAAAATTTTGGTTGGACACATGTCTTCTGTAAAGCCTATAATTGTGGAGGCCAAGATTCAGACTTAGGTTTGAACTGTGGGAGCTAGTAAGTGTGTGAATGCTGATGAGCCAAAATACTCAGTCACCTACCTTATTCTCATTGAGGTTTGGTGAATAACTGCCGTGGGTCTTGCTATAGTTAGCAAATCAACAATTACTATTGACTGTGTGTGCCAGATGCAGGGTTCATTATCCCATTTATCTCTCACCAAAAACTGTGAGATAAGTATTATCTTTCCCATTTTAGAGCAGAGGAAACTGAGGCTTAGAGAAGGTGGTGGAGCTGAGAGGCCACCTGGGTTCTCTGTCTTCTTAGCTCATGCTCTTCGCCAGGATATGATGCTCTTTATAAACTACAAAGATCTAAGAAAACATAAATAAGAGGAAGTACAGAGTGGCCTAACAATTCCTCCCTAGAGCATGACAGCTCACCTTGTGCCAACCACGTAGGCCATGGATTTGCTGACTGATCAGGTCCTTGCTGGTGGAGACAATTCTGCATACAGGGTGGGGCCAAAGTAAGTTACAGTTATTCATATGGAAAATAATACAATAAGCAACACAAGAATAAACTCAGTGTTTCTCATACTCATAATTGTACACCTACTTTTGCCCCACCCTAGATAATGTTGTAAGTGGACCCTGTGCCCCTAGCCTTTGGGATTTCTGAAATAAGCTTCTGACTGTAAGACACTGTCATTTCTCTTGAAGTCTTGGTCTGTCAGATCCCTTCCCCAGCATCCAGAATAACATATAGACACACAGAAAAGTCAGAGCCTTGGGATACTAGGCTCATAAGTTAAATTCTTTAAACATAAAAGTACTCCCTCTGCCCATCTCTACTGCCAAGGAGCACTTTTGGCAATTTTTCCTCTCCAAGGAGCTTTGCCGTTTCTTGCATCAGTTGGAGCTGGGCAGCTCTCAAATCTGTCTTCTGTGGGACACTCGCTGACTAGAGAGGGAGCCGCTGACCAGGTGGGAGACCGCCCCTGGAATGGCACACCGAGGAGAAAGCAACTGTGGAAGAGCAAAGGGAGCAGCTGGGACAGTCTGCAAAGACGGCATTGCTAGGAGTCTACCCTGGAGAGAGTTCCCAGGGCCCCAGTGGGCTTTTATACTTCCCCTTTTATACTTGTTTTTGTTATTTATAAGTAGAAGTACTTTTATGTTTAAAGAATTTAATTCATGATCGCTGTCCTTCATACAGAGAAAGCAAAAGTTTACCATTAATACAACACACTTCAACTCTGTGTCCCCTCCCTCTGCTCCCGTGTATCTGCCCAGTCATCACTAGTAATAGTTTGGGGTCTGTCCTTCCAAATGGCTGTACTGATTTCTTCCCTTCCATGAATGCGTGAATATGTGTGTGTGTGTGATCCTACTATGTACCTGGTTTATCAACTGGCATCTTTCCAGTTTCTCCATGAAGCTTCCTTCGCCTTTTTAACAGCAGCATAGTATTCCACTGTAAGAAGAGAGCATCTTCCCTTTTCTCTCAGCATTGACGAGCCTTCTACTTTCCTGGGGAACCTGTTTCAGCCCCCACTTGCCATGTCCTCCTCTGGGTCCTGTCTTAGGGAACTAACTGCTCAAATTTGAAGATCCTCAAAGATAAAAAGGGCAGTGGTGGGCCCCAGACAGAAGAGTGTGTGGGTCTGTGAGTATACAGTGGTACCTCGAGATACGAGTTTAATTCGTTCCGTAACCTTGAGGTGTGGGAAACCATGAGACGCTCGAGTAAGCGGTAAACTGGTGGCTAGTGTATCTCAACTGTTGCTCGTATTTCAAAGCAAAAATCTCTCACTTGATGGCTCGTATCTAAAAAATCTCGTATGTTAGGGCACTCGTATCTCGAGGTGCCACTGTATTCTATCCTGGCCATACTGGGGTGTAAAGAATATTCTCCCCGCCTGGCCCTGCCAAGTGATTTCTTCCCTCTTGTGAAGGCTGAACTGCACATTTGCCCTAACTGGGTAGCTCAGTTGTTTAGAGATTCGTCCTAACAATCAATAAATTAAAAAAAAATTAAAAACGCACACATATATACATTTTATGGGGATCATCTTTGAAAATGACCAAGGCCAATGCAGAGAAACAGAAAAGGCTGTTTCCTTAGGGTTACTCTCTCACTGGGGACCTGCACGGTGGGCATGCACACTCTGGGGCTGTGACGAGGCCCAAGAGTCATCTAAGCCAGTCGCCTGTCTCCATACAAGTTGTACAAGCAGCCCAGGCCTAAAGCACCTCATTCTCTGCTCTTAGGAGCTATGCCGTGTGATTAACAACTCTGTTAGGTAGACATTTGCTCCTTGTCCCTGGAAAGGGACTCCAGCTTAGAGGATTCAGGCAAGACCTCTTGATAGCTGCATGCTCCTGACCAAACTTTGTATCCTCTTTGTGTACTCTGTTTCCTCATCCATAAAATGGGGAATATAATAGTACCTGTCTGATTTGGCAGGGGTTTCCATTGCAACTTAAATATAAACATACATAGCACCTATGGCATATAAGACGCGTAAGCACAAAATGACGTGACTGTTTCTACTCTGCATCCCAATAGCTCTCGTGGCGCTTTAGACCCACACTTTAGAGGTCATTTGGGTCACTGGCTCTTGACCCTGGCTGTACACTAAGCTCACCCAGGGATCCTTATAAAAATGCCAGTGCCCAGACTCCATTTCCAGCGTCTGATTCTGCTGGTCTGAGGTGGGAGCAGGGGTTAGGGCTTTTGAAAACCGACCAGGATAATTCTAATTCATTCACCCGGGGTTGAGAATAACTGAATTTCTCTCAGGGTTCTCCTTTTCCAGGTGAGGACACGGTGAGGCCTAGAGCGATTGCAGCCACAGCAGAAGGGCCCAGGTCTGTCTTATCCTGGATGCCAACCTCCTAGGCTTGTCCTCATGGAAGAAACTCGTCCGCAGGGTGGCCTTCATTCAGATGGTCCCGGCTTCCCCTAGCTTTTCGAATAACAGGGCTGGCACTTCACCCTGCAGGTCCCAATCCGGTGGTCACCGGCTCCGAGAGGCCTCCCTATAGAAAGCCCGGGCTCTATGCGATGTGACATTTTTATCAGAGCGTTTATAGCGCGTGGAAATAATACTGTTCATTTATTTTCAGAATGGAAGCCCCTGGGAGTTAGGGACCGTGTCTGTCTTGCTCCTGCTACGTATACGGGGCCTAGAACGGTGACCGGTGCTTAGTAAAAAAAAAAAAAAAAAAAAAATACTCATTAAGTGACTGAGTGGAATCCCAGGAGGGCAGTTGAATATTTTTTATTTTTCTGGTCCCAGCCATCTGATTCTCATTTACTCCCACAGCTCCTCGGGAAGCCTCTCTCTCGGCTTCGGCGTTTTATAAACCTCATGTGCGTACGTCGACATTTGAACCATAAATCCAGCATCTTGGGGGCTGGAAAATTCGGAAAAAAGGGGATTAAAAAAAAAACAAACTATCCGGAGGTCCGAGGCCCCCCGGGGGGGGGGGGGGCGCTGCCCGGGGGCGGGGCGGGCGGGAAGGGGAAGCGTCGGGAGGGCGCCCCTCCGGCCCCCGCGGCGGGAGATGCCGGCCCGGGGCTGCTACATCCATCAGGGGCGCGGGCCGCCGCCTTCCCCCCGCGGCCCCCGGTGTGCGGGCGGGGGAGCCGGGTGCGGGGAGCGGCGGGGAGGGCGCCGCGGGGGCGGAACGCGCTGCGCTCCGGGTCGCGGCCAGAGGGCGGCCCGGACCGCCGCCTCCGCATTCCGGCCGCGCGCTCCCCCGGAGGTGGCGCCTTGGGGAGGCTGCGATTCCTTTTTCTCTTTTTCTTTCTTTTTTTTTTTGGAGCCGCAGGGGAGTGGTGCCGGGGGCGGAGGGGGAGGGGGGGGGGGGGGGGGGGGGGGGGGGGGGGGGGGGGGGGGGGGGGGGGGGGGGGGGGGGGGGCGCGCAAGACGGGGGGCCTGTGTGTGTCCCTTTAAGAGCCGGAGCGCTTCCCCCGCCTCGCAGGCGCCCGGAGCCTCACAAAAGAACAGGATGTTGTTGATTTGTCACCAAACCACAGAGAGGAAATGATTGTAAATTTCCTTTAAACATCCCCACCGCGCTCCGGCCGCCCCCGCTTCCGCCTCCGCCGCCCCCGCCCGGCCCGGCGCAGCGGGGCCTCCGCGCTCCCGCGGGGCGCCCGCTCCCGGCCCCCCGGCCTCGGCGGCCAGGCCACCGGCCCCCGCCGGCACCGGGGCGCCTGCCGGGGAGGCCCCCGCCCCCACCGCGCCCCCGATCGCGTTCCAGTTGCTTGCTTTCTTCTGGTTATTTTTTCAGCAGCTGCCGCGCCACCAGGGCCTCGGCTCCGGGTGGACCTGCGCGCCGCCCGCCCCCCTGCCTGGCCCGGGTCCCCCCGGGAACGAAGGGAACCCGCGCGCCCGCTCCCGCGCCCGGGCTCAGCCTAGGAAGCGGCCAGTGCGCGCGCGCCCGCCCCCCGTGGCCTCCTCTCCTCGCTGCAGAGGCGGCGACCTCATCCTCGGTGTCTTTGGGGGGAAACTGAGGCCCAGGGAGGTTACTTACACACGTAGGCAAAAGTCACCAGCTCCTGGAACCCCCCTGGAAGCCACTTTATCACCCCAGACTTGGTTCGCCCCAGAACTTGCACCGGTAACAGTACTGCCGGGGGAACCCACTCAGCCTCTCCAGCCGCCAGGAGTGGCAGTTGGCATTGGGAGGTCCAAAGCCACAATTAACTTAATGAGGAGCGTTCCCCTGCCCCTTCCAGCCGGGCACCCCTTCTCCAGGCGCTGCCTGGGCCTCGGTTTCACCTGTCTTTTTGCAGCATTCCTCACCCCACCCACCACCCCCATCCCCGTGGCTCTGTACGGTTTCTGGATGGAAGCCTTTGGTGGAGTCGAGGTTCCTTCTCCACCTGTGGTCCTGTTTTGTTGACTACCTCTATACAAAAGCGCCTGGCATCTAGTGCTCTGTGGTCCAGGGAAGGACCAACTGCTGCTGTGCCAGGGTTCTCTCGGAGAACTTCATGCCTGTGATTGGGCTTGGCACTGCGTTTAGCCGCCTTCTGTCATGTAATGCCTACAGTGGCGCCATGAGATAGGGGTCCCCGTTCCCTGTAGCGTACAGCAGAGGAGACAGGTTCAGAGGGCTAGGAGAGCCGGACCGGCTCACACAGTGTAAGTGGAAGCCCAGGCCTCAGTGAGTCACCACCTTCTGGTTACCGGTGCTGTCCCTCTTTGGTACCAACTTTAAGTGTGATGACGAGGCAGCGAAGGGAGGGCAGGATATTTTTGTTGGGCTCTTGCTCACCTCCACCTCCAGGGAGCTCTGGGCCAGATCCCATTCTCTGAATAAAAAGAACCGAAGTGGCTGACACGCCCAAGCTGGAATCTTCTCTTTTTGGAGACTCTTTTTTGAGGCCCTGATTGGCTTGGAGGATGAGGAAGACCTGCCTTGGAGTCTGAGTTCTTTCCACTGTGCTTGAATGGAAAAATGAGCTTCTTTAAAAAGCTATCTGCTGCTGGATCCCTAAAGCTGAATAGTCTTCCCCCTCCCCCCCCCCTTTTTTTTTTCAAGAACCTTAATTCCAAGCTGGTGAGGTGGATGGGGGTAGGGCAAGGGAGGGTTGTGTGTGCCTCTGGATATCATCCGTGCCATCAGAACAGTCAGTGTTATCACATCCCTGCTATGTGCCACGCACTGTGCCGGGTGTCCTGTATGCACTTTTTCATTTGATCCTTCGGAGGATCCTAAGAGATGAAGAGGTGGCTGGCACAGAAGTTGTCCCACCTAGGCAGGATGGAACTGGGATTTGCCTCTCTCCTCCCAGCATCCCCTGTGTCTGTGCAAGAGGAAGTCATCCAGAAGCCCCAGAAACTGCAGTGTTTGCCTCCAGTCAGTGCAGAAAGCCAAGAGGGTCCTCGGTGCCGGAGGATTTTGGCTCCTTTGTGCTGCAGCTGTCTGCATTTCCTCAACTGTGAGCGCATTTGTTGATGGATTTCCAGGGCGGCTGCGGTATCTCCACCTGTCCTTTTCACTTTTATAGATTGCCAGTCACTGGGGCATCCTGGTCCCGAGTGCTTGGGAGGGAAAGCCATCTGCCTAATTGTTTCCATTCCCCAGATGAGGAGCACAGGGTACCAGCATGCTGAGTTATTGGTCTGAGCAGGCTAGCCGGAGGCAGAGCAAGACAGCAGGAGGCAGGGGCCCCGGCCTGCACCACCACACAGTCCCGGGGAAGCAGGAACCAGAGGGCAGGTCCTCTGATGTCTCTCGGCCCCAGTTGCCTAGCCTGGGAGGAACTGGGTTATGTGGTCTCTTGACAGCTCCTGTTTTTTTCATTCACTTACTATTTAAACAGCCACTAGATGCCAGGCACTTTTGTATAGAGGCTGGAAATACAGTAGTCAACCAAACAGACTTCTTGGAGTTTACTTTTTAGGTGTAGAAGACAAAAACATTTAAACAAAATGTGAAGTATACACCGAGTGGCCAGATTATTATGATCTCTGAACGCATAATAATCTGGCTACTCAGTGTATATCCTGTATAATAAAAGGCTAATATGAAAGTTGTTCTCCTCACCAGGAGTTCAACCAGCAGACAGGCCAGCCAACTGCCAATGTCCCCTCCTCCTGGCCAGGCTGGCATGAATTCATGCACCAAGCCTCTAAACACACACACACACACACACTGAGTGGCCAGATTATTATGATCTCTGAACGCATAATAATCTGGCCACTCAGTGTATATAAAATGCCAAATAGTGCTAGGAGAAAAACAGAACATAGGGGAGGGGAGCAGTGTGTGTGTATGAGTAAAGGGTAGCTTAGTATTTTGTTTTACTTAGGGTGGTAAGGGAAGGCTCACTGATGAGGTGGTGGCATTTGAGAAGGAACGGAAAGCGTTAGCCATGTCACTTTCTGAAAGTTTCCTTCAGGCCGTTGGAATGGCAAAGAAAAAGGCCAGGAGATGGGAGTGTGTTACATTGCATTTACAGTGTGTCAGGCACTGTGCTAAGTGCTTTATAGTTTATATTTTGTTATTGCTGTATTTTATTTGAAGAAGCCATGGCTCAGAGAGGCTAAGTGATTTGCCCAAGGCCACACAGCTAGCAGGCAGTGGAGGTAAAATTCAAATGCTAGTCTTTCCCGTCATGTTGCTTCTCACTGAGGAGCTCTCCTTTTGGTGTTTAATTCACAGATTTGGTTCTTTTGATTTCTTAGGGATTAAGGGTCAGCAGTAGCCAAGATGGCTCCAGGTCCCTGAGTTGCATGGTTTAGGGGAGAGAGCACTGGGCTGAAGTTCCTTTTTGTGAGTGGAAGGAGGTAATATGTTTGATGCTGGAAAACCCCATGTTGTGTTTATGGCACAAGGGGGAAAAACACCTTCAGATTAATGTAAACAAGAGAGATGGGAGAATGGGGAAGCCTGAATCCCTCTGCCCCCCTCCTTCGTTTTAATTTCCCCATGATGGGCCCAACACAGCAGGTTGTATTATACAGCGATAATTAAAACACTTTGATTAGTGAACTGAGATTTATAGAGCAAACAGGAGCCAGAGGAGAAAACGACAGTCATCTCTTTTATTTGCAGGCAGATATCCAAATTGCCACTCGCTTGCTTTTTTTTCCCTGACACTATCACCTACTCTGCATAATTAGATCTTTTTTTTCCCCCCATATCATTTCCAACCTCCCGCTCAGCCTGCTGCTCAGCAGAGTTTGTGAAGCCACATACTGAACCCTTCCCACGGCCCAGGGAAGATGATTCAGAGAAATATGGCAAACAAAGTGCAGAAACCTTCGCATCAGGCTGGGGAGCCCTCCCTTGGTCTGTCCAGCATCCTGGGCCAGGATGGGGAGGGCTGAATCCAGGGCCTCAGAGAGGAAGCTCCCAGCTCCTCAGCTCCCCAGCCCCGCTCGGTGTCCCACGGAACACCCGCTTTGTTGTGGGGAGCAGAGTGAATTCCCCAAACAGCAGACTGCCCCCATGCACATTCCAAAACCACATGGAGCTAAGTCATGGCCCCAAATATTGATGGAATATTTTATCCTGTTCTAAGTATCATTCTAGACCAGTGGTTTTCAACTTTCCTAATGCCGCAACCCTTTAATACAGTTCTTTATGTTGTGGTGATCCCCAACCATAAAATTATTTTTGTCGCTATTTCATAACTGTAATTTGCTACTGTTATGAATCTTAATGTAAATATCTGTGTTTTCTGATGGTCTTGGGAGAGACCCTGCTAGCTGTTCGCGACCCACAGGTTGAGAACCGCTGTTCTAGACAGAAGGGAGTGAGGGGTAGAGGGGACTGAGACGAACAAACTACTGCCAAAATTTACAATCTAGTAGACAGGACAGTCGGAATCAGCTGTTGAGAATTTTTGGCCAAATTCATTGTTTGATAAATATTTATTGAGTGCCTACTTTGTGTGGGGCATTGTTGTAGGCACTGAGGGGACACAACGGTGACACGATAGCCCCCCAAATCTCTGTCCACTTGGATTTAGAGGCTACTTGGATGGGGGAGGGGCAGGGCAGTAAATTCATTGTTAAAGAATGTAAGAACTATGGAGGAAAATTAAGTGGGGAAGGTAGGTGGTCAGAGAATGCTGGGGCTTCTCATTTTAAAATGAAGTCAGTGAGAGAGAAAAAAATGAGCAAAGAACAGAAGAAATAAAATGAAGTTGTGAAGGCATTCTAGTTAGTGGAGGCTGACAGATCTGATTATTTGGAATTGAGCTTTGACCCCTCCTATCTATGTTAACTTTAAATTTATGTTGTCAGCTGGTCTGAACTTTTATTTTGCTCATCTGTAAAGTGGGGCTAGTCACAGACACTTACAAAGGGATCCAACGAGGAAAAGATCCGTAAAACACACGTTTAATTAGGGCTCCGCGACTATTCGCAGTTATTAGTAATTAGAAAGGGGTGATGGGGCCGAAGGAGTGACTGATAACTGATGGGAAAAAAAGGGTTATTATCACTGTCACCTTTTCTCTTCCCGTAATCCCAGTTTGCCCTTACAAGGAGAAGGCAGGGGCCGGAACTAGGATCGGAGAGGATTTAGATAATGGTTTGGTATGTGAGACTGGGTGGGAGTGAGGGAGCTGTCAGTATTTGGCATTCTCCTTTAAAAATTATTTTTGACATGCTTTGTGTTCACCCTTTTGTTGTAGCCACAACAAGCCTGGCTGGGCGGCCGGGGCTGCCCACTTGACAAGCCAGGAAACCAGGCACAGGATGTAAGTGCCCGGCCAAGGTCACCTCCAGTCTCCAGTGGAGATGTCGATGTCCTGCTGCTCTGGAGATGAGTCATCCTGGAGTGTTGCTCCCGGGGTGAAATCACAAAGGAAGGAAGGCTTGGATTTATTGCCGGCGGCCCGGGAAGTTTCCTGTTCTTGAGAATCTCATAAACAGTAACCCTTCCACCTGAGGGGCCTCATTCTTCCAAGGTCAGCCTCCTGAGTAGCCCCAGCCTCTCAAATACTCCTCCCCCCAGTCCTCCCCCCCCAAAAAAAAAGAGTCAGTCTGATTTGGGGTATTAGAAAGCCTTGGGCATAAACAGAGGAGACAGAAAGGAGAAGAAAAGAAAGTATATAGTGGTTGAGAACTTGGGATCTGGGCTCAGACTGCTCTGGGCTTGGTCAAGTCACAGTAACCACCTCTGGGCCTCACTTTCTTCATTTGCAAGGTGGAGGAGGAAGAGACTTTATTCTCAAGATTCCTTTGGCTGGTCGAATAATGGGGATCTCCCCCCGTCCCCCCTCTCAGGAGAGGCTCAAAGACAGAAAGGGAAAAGGAGGTAGGCTTGACATTCTGGGCTTCAGAGGGGGAGGAAAGGCATTGAAGAGCAGATGTTCAGTAATTAGAAGTTGGCCCTGCCCTACAGATAGGTCAGAACAAGGTTATCTCTGATAATCTCTTATTATGGGCAAGGCCCCCTATTCACATTTCTCTAGGTAGTTGGGGGTTGGGGGGCAGAAGTTTCTCTAGCCTGCGGAGGGGAGTCTCTGTTGCCTTTAGCTCAAAACCACCCGAATACGTGCCACTACCACAGAGCCACATCCTGAGGGGACTGCTCAGCCCCTCCATTGGGTGGAACAGTACCAGAATGGAACGTAAAGGTTGTTGGGGAAGTGAAACAGGATGGTGTGTGCCAAGTGTTTAGCCCAGGGCCTGGCAGTAGGAGGCCTTCAGTAATGCGAGCTGCTTTTATTGGAGAAGGGAAAAGGGTCTTCCTGGGTAAAGGAGTGGGGGTGAGAGGATCCCCAGGGTCATTGCATCCCTTCCCACGCTGGTCCATTGAGAGTCAACCCCGTTCACCTCTAGGAGTCTAGGCCGGGACCAGCAGAGCAGGAGCAATCAGCAATGTCTTCCATCCTTGCTCTTACACCGAGGAGAAGGCATCATGGCATCATGGTTCAGTGGGCTAGCACTTGGGAGAGTCCCCCCATGGTTCCCTTCTCCCCCCGACCTTGACCTTTGCTTCTTTGGCTCAGACCCATTGCTCCCCCTGTCTGTGGACTCCATATAATGAAAATAATTGAGCCCGTCTCCACTGCTAGCTGTCCCACCCCAGTCCTCTGTCTGCCTTGGATTGAGGTAACCATGCCTGCTACAAATGCCCCACTGGAGCCTGGTTCCCAAACTCAGGCCGTGGGAACCTGCCCACTAGGTGCCCTGTGGTTTGTTTGTTGTTTTTGTTTGTTTGTTTTAAAAGTGATTTTAGAGGGAGAGAGAGAGAGAGAGCCTGATTTGTGGTTCCACTTACTTATGCATTCATTGGTTGATGCTTGTATGTGCCCGGGCCACAGATCAAACGTGCAACCTTGGTCTGTGGGGATGACACTCTGACCAACCGAGCTCCCTGACCAGGCTCTTTTCCTTTTTCCTTTTTTAAACCTCACCTGAGGGAATGTTTTCCATTGACTCTAGAGAGAGAAGAAGGGAGAGGGAGAAAGAAGCATCAGTGTGAGAGAGAAACATCCATTGGTGGCCTCATGCATGTGGCCTGACGAGGGATTGAACCCAAAACCTGGGGATGTACCCTGACCAGGAATTAAACCTAAGACCCTTCGGTGCATGGGACACGGCTCTAACCACTAAACACACCGGGCAGGGCATGTGAACTCTCTTACCAGGGCCTGGATTGTGTTAAACCATTTACATATTTTTCACCCAATGGTTGCATTGATTCCAGAGGGGAAGAATTATTATCCCCTTTACTTTGATGAAGAGACTGAGGCTCTGAGAGGTCATATAGCCATAGTTGGCAAAACTGAGATTCAAACTCAGGTTTGATTTCATCCAAAGTCTGCAAACGTTGTGATGGACCTGACTTTTGTGACTGTTTTTCATGTAGCACTGTGTGATAGACATTTCCCCATGTTTTTACATTCCTCTTAATTACTGCTTAAGATGGGGACGTACGTTTCCCTCAACCATCGGCGTATAATCATTTTCTCCTGTGGGCAGGTCATTGGCCAAAGGCTGCGGAGCAGTGGTGGCCGTAAAGGGACACAGCATGGGAGGGTGGACGGCCTGGGTTGTTGGAAGCAGACGGAGGCTGCAGCTGAGAGAAGGGCTGCTACCTCCTCACCTTAGGCATGGAGTGTGCAGCCCTGCTCTGCTTGGCCATTAATCCGACGGGGGAATTGCTGTGGGAGAGGGTGGCCGGGAAGGATCAATACAGACAGAGGAGAGGAGTTTCTACCCCCATTTCATAGGTAAGGAAAGTGAGTCTCTGGGAGGTCAAGAGACTTGCCAGAACATATCTGACTCCTGGTGCCTTCCTCTCCCATCAGCCTAACGCTTGTTTCTCTCCCTCTGGTTCATCGCATCCTGAACACTATTCTTCCTGACATGCGGGGATGCTCCCCAGGTAAACCTGTCTAGACTAGACACAGATGTTCCTGCAGGGCCGAGGAGCCCTTTTCTAAAGAAAGGAGGAGTCGCTGGCAAGGAAAACCGGGACTTGTTTCCTGAGAACGTCCCTGGTAGAAAGTAGGTTTTTGTGACTTGTTGGCCCAAGAGGGAGATGGTGGCTGAAGTTCCTTCTTTAGATTTTCAAGATTTAGAGGGAAGGGCTGCTGGGAACACCTTTTCGAGCCCACGCCGTGGTCACTGCACAGTTTTCTTTCTCAGTAGGAAGACCCACGTCCCTTAAAAGGTATTTGCAAACAGCACCGAGTTCTTAGAATGACAAGACAGTTTTAAAAAAAAAACACCGAAATACCATTTATGTCAGCTCAGCAGCTTATCAATATAAAATGAACATTAAGATTCATTTTGTGAACAGACTTTTTTTTTGCGGGCGGGGGGGCGGGTGGGAGCTGTTAAAAATTCATATAGCTTTGTTAATGGAACCATTTCCACATTTACAATGGGAAAACACACACACACACACACACACACAGACACACAGGACAAAACACAAGTTTCATAAAACTTTCTGTAACTACCGGAAAAGGAGTAACTGGGAATACAAATTTGTGGTAATATCTTCATATATTAGCAGTTCTTTAACCTTTTGAACAGTGTGTTGTGGACTTGGCCTGCTGTTTCACTCCAGTAGCATCTTCTTTTACTTTATGCCTCTTCTAGACTCTGTTTATTGGCTCTCTCTCTGAGCCAAGCCTGCGCAGCCCCCTTAAATCCTTCCATCCCCCCTTTGCAGTCAGGGCTCTGTGGGCCCTGAACGCTGTAAGAACTGCTCCCCTAGAGTTTTTGCAACATGGGGATCCTGGAGGTGTGATGCTCTAGCTCAAAAGGTTCCTTAGCAGGAACTTAGTGGCAGAGGCAGGATTTGAATCCAGGTCTCCATGACCCATACTGTTTTGCCTTCAGTTAGCAAATCTCTGCTGAGCCCCTTCTCTGGAGTGAGGCGTCCTGTTATGAAGGCACATGGAAGAAAATGCCAAGATGAGTCAGACTGTTGCCCCTCTTCAAGGTACCGGCAATCTGGGGTGGGCTGGGGCCATCCTTTATTGTAAAGAACACGTGTTAATTTGTAATCCTGGAAATAACTGTGATCAAAGAGGTCAAGGGACTAACTCAAGGTCAGATAGCCGTGACATGCTAAGACTTTTATTAGGTGGCGGTTGCTGGAAGTCCTCAGCAGGCTGAGACACTTATGTGGACCACCGCATTCCTACATGACAGGCAGGTGAAGGTCAGAGCTGCCCTTACAGGTCACACAGAGGCCGAGTACTCAAAGGGTCGGTACTCGGGGCTCACAGACTGAGTGGAGGTTCCACAATAGATGTATCCCCGAAAGCGCCTCCAGGCTCCTGGGTCCATGGCCTTCCACGCAAAAAGACTCACTGGCTCACCCACTTCTCCCCGTGGGGGAAGGGTCTCTGCTTTGACAAGCTGACTCAGGAGACTCCCATCCCCACATACTGTCCAGGAGGACAGAGGCCACCGAGGGCCCACCGCGTTGAGCTGTGCTGGATAGAGGTATTTGCTTTAGGCTGCATAGCCAGGGAAGGCCAGGACGGGAGGAGGAAGAGGCTGACTGAGACTTGCTCTTTGCTCTCAGAGAGAAGAGGGCCCCAGGCCTCTGTTTTCTAGGCCCCACCGTCTCTGAGCTTAGAGGCCTCTTGCAGCCCGTCCTCTCAGCGGGGCAATGGCATTAGGGTAACTCTGACTCCCTCACAGTTTGGGGACGTTAGGGGAGAAATGACTGAGCCCCTGGTGGGACATCCTGTTCTACATATATCTTTCCTTCCTGCTCCTTCCTTGCCTCCCTTCTCTCTCAATTCCTAGCGGGTTAATAAGCCCTGAAGAGCTTTCCTGCTGCCTTCACATCTGCAGCGACAGCCTGTCCCTTTCCCACACGGTAGGCTTCCTGGCCACGGCCCTGCCATGCACAGAGCTCACTGGAGCCGTGCACATTAAGCGGGAAAACACGTGGGGGCTGCCCCGGAACATTCCAGGAGGGCATCCAGGGAGGCTCTTGTGCATTTGGTTTTAGGAGTCATCCAGCCTGAGTGTTCAGTATGGCCTCTCCCCACATTGGCTGTGTGACCTAGGGCTGGTTGTTGAACCTCCCTGTGCCTCTGTTTCCCTGCCTGCTCCCTGGGGATAGGAATAGTCTTTATGGCCTCATAGAGACGCAGGGACGATTAAATGCAGCAGTTTCTTAGATCACCTGGCACGGGTACGCAAACACAAAATGCAGCTGGCTCTTTAGACACCAGAGCCCGCCTCTTTAGTTTAAAACTCATTTGTGTACGTCATTGACAATAAAACAATAACAAAATAGCATTTATTGATCGCGTACCCTGTGCCAGGCACCCTGCCAAAAACTTCTCGTTTATTAACTTGTTTAAAAAGGTGAAGGTACCAGAGGGGTGTGTCTCCCTCCCAGCCCCGCTCCCTCCACAGAGGCAGCCGCTATTACCAGCACTCTGTCTTTATTGGTGTCCTCGGTGCCTGTACAAATATTTCCGTCTCTTTTTACCCCTTCCGCTTTAATCTGAGGAGACACAATAAGTTGTAATGATAGTTCTTTGTGGAAGGCCTACTGCTCCCGGCACTGTGGGATTTTGAATCGCTGCTGAAACTCTGCAGACTGAGCTGTATGTATTGTGTAGAATAAATGCTTCGAGCTTTAGTTTACCTTGGTGGGTTGACTGGGGATTAAATGAGATAACCCATGTAGAGGGACTTTTCGGAGCCCCTGACACATCAGAACTGCTCCAGAGATGGTGGCTAGAGAGGACAGTGAAGGTTTGATGGGTGCCCGAAGCTGTACAATTTGAGGGCTGTCTTTAAGAGAGTTATTGAAAAATTATAAATCCAATATTAGGAATGTAAGTGAATATTTATTTAGAGGGAGAAAGATACTCCAACAATTTACTCAATTTGGAAAGCCAGCAAATGACTGACGTTTCAAGTTCTAAATCGCCTGATACACTTATATCACAGTTTTTATTCTTACATTTTCTGGGTTCATACTCTTTCATCACTTCTTTCCATGATAATGGTTTTATAAATAACTTTAATAAGAGAGAGAAAAAGAAATCCTGCTTTTGGATCAACAATTGATTTTTATTATTGACAGCTTAGTTGCAGAAAATGAGCAAATTCACACAGGCGTGCACACTATTTGTAGTGTTACTCCATGCTCATGTTCCATAAACAAGAATTTTGGTAAATACTATTTTGTACTATTCCCATGAAAAAGTGTGTGTGGGGGGGATGGAGGGAGCAACTATGATGATTGTAACTCTGTGCATCCAGTATGTTTCTGACAGAAGAGAAATCCTTTTTGACTAGAGGTACTGAATTTTCCACTTACAATTCTCCAGGCCCAGTGTTTGGAAGCATCTCTCACAGGTTGGCCTCTGCTGTCCTTCTGAACCGGTCTTCTCCTGTCCTGCCACACGGTAAGATACGCTCATGCATTGATTCCACTGCCATGTGGCATCAGGAACTGGGTGGCGGGCACTGGGGACAGGAGTTCTCCTGGGAGCTGTGTCTGCTCTGGGGAGTTAACTGGCACTCAACAGGTGTGGAGGCGATTGAATCACATAAATATGTCCCTCTAGACCAGTGGTTCTCAACCTTCCTAAGGCCGCGGCCTTGCATACAGTTCCTCATGTGGTGGTGACCCCCAACCATGAAATTTTGCTACTGTTATGCATCGTGATGTAAATATCTGCATTTTCCGATGGTCTTAGGCGACCCCTGTGAAAGGGTCGTTCGACCCCCAAAGGGGACACGACCCACAGGTTGAGAACCACTGCTCTAGACTCAGACATAATGTCCCACCAAGTTGACTCCCATGTGAGATGTCCCTGAATACCTGAGGCCACCTTAACATCACAGAGCAGGAAGGCAGGAGGGACAGAAGGACACTGGGGTGAGCAGAGACTGTGCCCTTTCCAGTTGTGGTTAGGACTTGACATTAGCTGCCCAGCCAGAGTTGCTCAGTAGTTGAGCATCAACCTATGAACCAGGAGGTCACTGTTCCATTCCCAGTCAGGGCACATGCCCAGGTTGTGGGTTGTGGGTTCATTCCCCACTGAGGGATGTGCAGAGAGAATCAGTGATTCTCCCTCATCTTTGATGTTTCTATCTCTCTCTCCCTCTTCTTCCCTCTCTCTGAAATCAATTAAAAAATAAATAAATAAGTAAACGAACAAATAAATGAGACTTGACGTTAGCAAAGCTTAGAGAAACCCAGGACCAGTTTCTTTGCAGGCCCCTCCCAGAGCCTCGGAAGGGGTGGCCAGGGTAGGCTCTAAAGGCTCGGCTGTGGGAGAGTCTCAGTGTCCCCAGTCAGCT
Organism: Lasiurus borealis; assembly: GCA_004026805.1. Classification (NCBI taxonomy): domain Eukaryota; kingdom Metazoa; phylum Chordata; class Mammalia; order Chiroptera; family Vespertilionidae; genus Lasiurus; species Lasiurus borealis. The sequence continues at coordinate 27,115 of PVJN01008663.1, read as the reverse complement.
GTGGTCAGTGTCCGTGGGAAGAGGGTCCTTAAGAGAGAGAGTGTGCCTTGTGACCCTGTGGATGTGTTCATTCCCTCAGACACCCGGGTCCCTCAGGAGTAAGCAGTGTCTACCTCACTTGCCTAGTGTCTACCTCACTGGACATGGAGACTCCACAAAGGCAAGCGGGGTCTCATTCTTTATTGCTGAGTCTGTGGTGTCTGGACACATAGCCCACACTCAGCAAATACCTGTTCTGTGTATTTCATCAAATGCAGGGTGTTTAGGCCCAGGCTCTCAGAGGAAAGGAAACTGAGGCACAGTGAGCTCCAGTCTCCTTTTTTTTTGGACCACACGCAGCCTCTAGTCAGACCTAGCCAGACCCTAGATCGCGGGGCCTCCTGTCCTTTCTGCTGACCCTTCCTTGCCTGTGCGCTAAGAAGGGAAGCTTAACTGACTTCGGAGTGCCTGCGATAATCATCTGAGTTATTCCCTCCGTTATGGACGGGAGCCAGGGTCCCCGGGTCTCGTCTCTGGAATTTGCTCTGACCCACGGAATCCACTGTTCCAGAGACTCGGCCTGCCTCTTCCCCTCCCTGACCTGACCTGGCTCCTTGGGAATGGTGGGAGGCCAGGAGACAGTTGGAAGAACAAAGGTGAATGGTTTTGAGCCATAAAATAGGGAGCCTGAAAAACAAGTTTGAAAGATGAATGGCTTTGGGGCTTGTGGAGCTTAGCAGGGGCAACCCTCGGAATTATTGACATTCCTGCCTAAGAACTCTGGGCGGGCTCCTCCTAGGCCAGGACACCCCCGCTCCCCGCTCCACAGATTCCTAGAGGGCTGCCAGCCGCGCTGCAGCTCCAAGTCACCCTGTGCTGTGGCAGCACCGCGCGCGGCGAGGAGGCCGGAGGGGCCACCTCACTCAGGGGTCTCAGGATCCAGGTGTCTGTGGGTGTTGTCGGGGCCAGGCCCCTAAAGCAGAACCCCAGGCTGCACCTCACAGATGGAGCGCACCTCTTTGCCCTGCTTCTCTGCTGGCTGTAGATTCCAAGCCAAGCTCCGTACCAGCTTCCATCTCGGTTTTATTACAAGCTGCCCTGACGGGGTGGACCCCCTTCCACAGGGAGCTGAGGGCCGGGATGAGCGTGCTCACTCCTCCCGCACCACCCCACACCCCATTCACGAGACAACTGGGATGTTGCAGCTTCTGCTTCCAGCCCATTCTCCCTCCGGTTCCGCGATAATATTTATACACAAATGCTGGCTCTGATCTCCACCCAGGAAAACACCAGCTGCCATGGAAAGTCGTTTTGCATGTGACAGAGAGCAGAGCGCCGGGCCTCACGTGGGCCCCTGGAGCTGCTTGGGAGGGAGGGGGTTAGGGGACGGCAAGTGCATTTTATTTGTGTTTTTCAGATTCATCCCAGGGCTGTGTCCAGGCAACTGAAGGCCTGTCAGAGCCTAAAACGTCTCGTTCCTTTCAGAAAAGACAGAGATTAGGTGTCCCAGGGACTGTAACAGATGCATTGTTGGTGGTTTTGATTGAGGTTTCATTGAAGGAATGCAAATTCAGAAATGAGGATGCCGAAGATCCAGGCTGGCAGGGTTGGGAAGGCACCTAGAGACAGGTGGGCATATGCCATCGGCAAGGATGTAAATTAGGGCAGCCTTTGGGAGGGAAATTAGGCAACAGTTTTTATAAACTATAAGCATGACCTCCCTGGCCAGGTAGCTCAGTTAGTTAGAGCATCTTCCTGGTAGTCAAGGTTGTGGGTTTGATCCCCAGGCAGGGCACAAACAAGAATAAACCAATGAGTAATTAAGTGGAACAACAAATCGATGTTTTTCTCATTCTCTCTCTCTCTCTTTTTTTCTCTCTCTCTTCTCTATCTCGATCTCTATCTCTCTTTCTCTCTCACTTTAAAAAAAGAGCATGACCCTTGATGCAATAATTCCATGCCTTGGGTACTATCTTAGAGCGATGCTTGCCCATGTATACAAAGACCTAAGTTCAAAACTGCTCACTACAGGAACAGGAGAACATAACCTATGTGTCTCTCAGCAGGGTACTGGCTCAATAAATTATGGCTCATCCAGATGATGGAATACTAGATGGTTATTAGGCTATTAAAGACAGAATGAGGTAAATAATAACAATGGCCAATACACATGTACTACTTACTTGACACACTATTCTAAGTGACTTTCATATATTACAATATGGGGAGCTGGGCTTTAAAAGCCTGCTGTCTTCAGGGTCTAAAACCACCACACCATGCCTGCATGTCCAGACATAGAACTGGCCCTTGACTTATTATTAAGTGAAAAATTCAAGTCTTAGAGAAATAGAGTGGAATCTTATTTATGTAAAAAAAAAAAAGTGTGTTTGTGCCCTGGCTGTGTGCTCAGTGGTTAGAGTATCAGTCTGCACACTGAAGGATTATGGGTTTGATTTCAGCCCCTCCTCCCCCCTCCTCCACCCCCCCCGCCCCGCCCCTCTGCAGTTGGGCACATGTAGAGAGAGACAATCAATTGACGTGTCTCTCTCACATCAGTGTCTTTCTCCCCTCCCTCCTTTCCACTCTCTGAAAAACAATGAAAAAAAATATTCTCAGGTGAGGATTAACAACAAAAAAGATGTGTTGGCATGTGAATGGGTCACATGTTATTTGTAAAAGTGAAGAGCATGTACCCAATCAGCAGTTTCCTCCAGGGAGGGATATGAGGTGGGGATTTAAAGAGGATTTTTTCCTTTTAACTAGACTGAGTTGAAAAAAAAATGTTTTTGGGGGTAATTCTCACCCAAGGATATTTTCCTATTGGTATTTAGAGAGAGTGGAAGGGAGCAGAGAGACAGAGAGAGAAACATCAATGTGAGAGAGAGACATGGATTGGTTGCCTTCTACACACACCCTAATCAGGGCCAGGGACCAAGCCTGCAACCAAGGTAAGTGCCCTTGACTAGAATTGAACCCAGGACCCTTTAGTTCGAGGCCCGATGCTCTATTCACTGGGCCAAACCTGCGAGGGCTTGTATATTTTCTTGAACAAGTATTTTTGGAATTTTAGAAACAGTAAGCATGCACACACTATCAAGGTAACGATAATAAAATAATAATAACTTAGCTTCTATTTCTAAATAGACTCTTAGAAAGAAGAGACACACTCTTAACCATAGGCCCAGAGTAACCCCTGTGATGAACGTGGAGCCAAGCCGAATAGGCAGTCCTCGCCATGAATTAGATGAAAGTGGGCCAAGGAGCTGTTCTTCCGATTGGCTGAAGGCATCCTGAGATCGTTACTCTTCCTCTCACTGCCCGGGAAAGTCTTGCTTCAGAAGAGTAATGTGACGCTGCTGACGCAGCCCATCCACATTCCATCTTCACTCCCCCACCTCCCGCATTTTCCGTGTTCACGTACTGCATGATTGCACTCATTCAGCCGCTCCAGGTACATGGGTCTTTGTTTAATTACTGTCCCTTCAGAGTCACATTGTAAAAACGGACTCAGGGTGCATTACATGTTTAGGTACTTTACAATTTACAGATCTTGTTCCCATTTCATTTTGCCTGTTACCTGGCGATAGGGCCTTGTCCCTGTAATGCATTCTGCACAGAATCTCTTTTAGAGTTAAACTGAGCGAGGGCTCAGGAGAGGATCTGATGAGGAACATGAGGGGTATCACATTTTAATCCCCGTTCTAAAATCCCAGTGTTTATGTATTGTTTTGTGACATGTGACCCACCCAGAGAATATCGAAAAATAACTGTAACTGCTTGACTTATTTTTGTCAGGTCAGAAAGCACCCCGTGTTTCCACATGTTTTCCTATTGTAATCCTCGAAGCAAGTTTAGAGGGTAATTCTTATCTCCATGTATCGCCATAAAGAAGCCGAGGCTCAGGGAGGTTACATAAAGTTCTCCTCGTTAAACACGTGGAAAGTGGGAGATGGATTTCTCACCCAGGTCTGTCTGTCTGTCTGTCTGTCTGTCTCTCTGTCTGCAAAATTTAAGTTCTGGGCACTCAACCGAGGAAATGATAGAGAAGAAAAGTTTCCATCAAATGCCACTCCCTACCATACTGTTAGCAATTTAGGTTTATTTCATTTGTTTTATCTATAAACAAAACTAAATTGAAACAACAACAACTTGAGTAATCAGAGGATATGTCAAATGTTTATGCTCTATTTTCCTTTTTCATTAACATTGGCACAGCTATCTTCCTTGTTGCTTTGTGATATCATTTTAAATTACTATACATATATATCATACATATATATATGTGAAGGATCAGTGTCACTGTTCATTAGAGAAATGCAAATCAAATAATAATGAGATTACCTCACACCTCTCAGGGTAGCTTAAAAAAAAATAGACAGGTGTCGGGGAAGATGTGAAGAAATTGGAGCCCTTACACACTGCTGGTGGGAATGCAAAATGGTGCAGCAGCTATGGAAAACAGTATGGAGGCTCCTCAGAAAATAGAACTATGATGATTCAGTAATTCCACTTCTGGGTTTTTACCCAAAAGAATTGAAATCAGAATTTTGAAGAAATATTAGCACTCCTATGTTCAATACAATTTATAACAACCAAGATGTGGAAGCAACCTAAATGCCCAGGGACAGATGAATGGTCAAAGAAACTGTGTATTTACATATAATGGAATACTATTCAGCCCTAAAGAAGAAGGAGATTCTGCAGTGTGTGACAGCATGGGCAAACCTTGAGGATATTGTGCTACATGAAAGAGGCAGTCACAGAAAGACAAATATTGCATGATTCCCACTTATCTGAGATTTCTAAAGTAGCCAAATTCCTAAAATGAAGGCACTGAATGATGATTGTTAGGAGCTGGGGGAAGAGGGAATTCAGAGTTACTAATCAATGGGCATTAAGTTTCAGCCAAGCAAGATAAACTTACAAGATCTGCTGTACAACATTGTACCTATAGTTAACAATAATGCATTATACTGTACACTTGAAAATTTGTTAAAAGGGTAGATTTCATAAGTGTTCTTATCACAATAAAATTTTAAAAATAAAAAAGATACTACTTCAGGAGAGTGTTGTCCTCTGGAGGAATTCCTATATGTAGAATTGAGAGGTCCAAGAAAATAAATGTTTCCACGGTTCCTGAAACACATTGCTAAATTGCTTTTCAGAAGGGCTCTATTAATTTGCACTCCGGCCAACAATTTTGATTGTTATTTTCATCACATTATTGTAGGCATTCGCTATTACTAAAAAAATGAAAACAGAAGGAAGTCTGACTTGTTTGCTAATATTTACCAAATTGTCCACAGTGGTTCGTTTGGAGAGTGAGATGGGGCTGGTAGAAATAATTTTAAAATTCCCTGTACAGTATACCCTTTGCCATATGTTTTTTTTTTTTTTAAGGTGAAGTAATTAGAAATGTACCCTCAAGTGTCAAATCCTTACATCAGCAAGACACTGTAAATCGGGGTTTCTTAGCAGGTGGGCTTCACTAGTAATTTGGGGAAATCCTTAATTAAAATGCAGACCCTTAGGCGGGAGCAGGGTCTGTGCAATCAGGATGTTCGGGTGACCTGAAAAAGCTGCTGCCTTTCACCAGCCTCTCCTCCTAGGGGGCCCTGGGGCCCCACCATGGCCGAGCACTAGGGTTGAGTGTTTCTTCCTTTCCGTTTTATTTCCTCCAGCAACATTGTGGCTTTCTTTCTTGGAAAGCCCAGCACATTTGCAAGGGTTGGGAAAGGTGAGTGAAATTTGAGCATCTTTGTTGCAGCTTTTCACACTTTGTCCTGCTCTGCTGCGGCCAAGCTCTTGGTAATTGGTTTTAAAAAAAAAACCCTGCTGTCACCCTCCATCTATGGCTCCTAGGGGGGCCAGCCAGGTCCAGAATTCTGGTGTGGGTGGTGGGCCTTCTCACCCTGGCCATTGGTGCCCCTGAGGTTCCAGGGCGTGGCTACTGGAGACCTCTCCGTATCCTGGCTCCCCTGAAGGAGCAGCCTGGAGGCCCCAACACAGGGAGGGATCCTGCAGTTTCTTCTGTTTAATGCTGATGCTTTTCCGTGGCCGGTTTGTTCCCCTGGGCACTGTGGGCGTGGCCTTTCCGCATGTGTGTTTCTCATCGGCCATTGGCCAGGTCATCTCCCTGGGGCCATCACCTGCCCCCCCTTCCCCATCTCCACCCTCCACCTTAGTCCACCTTCCTCTCCATCCCTAGCGGCGTTCTTTCCGAAATGTGGATCTGACCGTATATCATCTAATAACTTAGTTTAGTGACTGAATGACTATGAGGAAGGAGTGGTGGGAAACGTGGCCCAAGGGACAGCAGGGAGCCAAACTGTGGAGAAGCTTACATTTAAGATGAAGGACATACATCTAATCGTAGTTCCTAAATGTTGTTTGGTCCTAACTTTGTTGTCTTCTGCATTAAAAGAGCAATACCAAGTGTTATAAGCCTGTATTACTTTTGAAACGGAAAGGAAAGGTTTTAAAAATGCAATAATGATTAATGTAGACAAGTTAGAAAATAAAACAAAGTAGACAGTAGAGGGGGAAAGTGATTAGCAGTGTGGGTGTGGTATAGTACGGAAGATAAGGGGCAAATTTTGAGTTTAGGTCCCTTATTTCCCCCTTATTAGCTCTGGGCAACCACTGGGAAGTTTAATTATTCTCCTGGAGCTTCTGTTTTCATGCTAGTAAAGTGAGGATAAAAATAGTTCTAGTTTAGTAGGATTACCTGAGGATTAAATGGGGTACAGATGTAAAGGAGTTAGCAAGGTGGTTAGCAAGTGTTTGTTCTTTTGTAGCTTGTTCATTTCCTTTCCGTCCTTTTCACTGTATGTTGTGTTTTTGTTTTCACATAGTTGTGATCACACCATCTATATTACCTTATTTCCTGCTTGTTTCGCTATAATAGTAGCCAAGCATTTTCCATGCTATTTCAATTCATAAACATACATTCTAAATGAATGGATGCATAATATCCAGTTGAATGGACATCCAACTGAATGGATATATCAAATACATTGGAGTTTAATTGACCATTTCTTGTTAGTCATAGGAAGTATTCCAGGTCCATCGTTCCAGATAAACCTGTGCGTGAACCCCTTTATGTGGAAGGGTCAGCCGCCTCCTCCCAAGCATGGCCAGTTACGGCCATTTTCTTGGGCACAGCTCTTAGAGGGAGATGAAAATGTCAAAGGGCATGAGCGTTTGTCTGGGTTTGTGACCTATCCTGCCAAAATGGTTCCTGTAAAGCTGCCTCCACTTAGAATGTCAAGGCAGTGGATGAGACTCAGGCCAAGGGACCTGACTTTATGGTGCAGTGACGCTGTTGGGGGCATCAGACAGGGCTGGCGGGACACAGTCAGCTCTGGTGGTAATGGGTTCGTCTGGCAGCCGGTGAGAGGGTGGGTACCGGCAGGGCCAATGTGAGGAGGTTCAGGTGACGAGGTTCTGCCCCAGAGGCTTCCGACGCCTCTTCCTGTAATTGTTCCAGAGACCCACTTGGAAACTCATTTCACCTGGAATTTCAGGGAAGGATCGGCTGCCAGAAATGAGACTGGCTGGCCTCCTCCCCGTGGCGACGAGAGGCCTGTCTAGAGGGGCATCCATGGTCGCCGTCTCACAGTCCATCCGTTTTCTTCATGCGTGTCTCCACAGGTGTCCACGTGTGCCCTTTCAGTCTAGCACGCGAGTGGTTCCCATGTGATCGGAAGGACCAGGACTCCATCTTTAGGGATCACGGTGCCCGATAGTTAAGAAGTCTGCGAGCCCTGGTGTCTTTGCCTGGATTGGGGTCCCCGACCCCCCACTTTCTATCTGTGATCCTGGGCCTCCGTTTCCCAACCTGGGAAATGGTATCTGCCTCGAGGGATTAAATTAAACAAGGGAAGGTACAGAGAGCAGAGGAAGTGCTCTCTTCCTCTGGTTAAGTTAAAGCTTCTGGTTGAAAGGAATTTATTCAGCCTCTAGATTCACCACATTTCTCCCTTCTGGATCCCAGCAAGGGCATTAGGATTAGGGAGCAATCCCAGAAAGCCCACCTTCCCAAAATGCGTGCCCTGATACTGGGGTGGCAGGAGAGGATATGTGTGTATGTATGTGTGTGTGTGGGGGGGAGGCTCACTGTGGGGTTGGAAGTGGTGCTTTCAGTGCTCACACTGGGAGCGGGGAGAGTCACACCACAGCTTGATGGCAGTGGGCGACAGGTCTGCTAGAGCGGTCCCAGGGAGCCCGGTTGGCGTGGCTCAGTGGTTGAGCGTTGACCTATGAGCCAGGAGGTCACGGTCCGATTCCCTGTCAGGGCACATGCCTGGATTGTGGACTCAGTCCCCAGTGTGGGGTGTGCAGGAGGCAGCTGATCATCGATTTTTATCATTGATGTTTCTTTGTCTCTTTCCTTTTCCCTTCCTTCTCAGAAATCAATAAAAACATATTTAAAAAACAGAAAGCTGTCCAAGGGTGAGAACCAGAATCTGGAGCCTCGGAGAGCAGTGGTTCTCAACCTTCCTAATGCCGCGACCCTTTAAGACAGCTCCTCATGTTGTGGTGACCCCCAACCATACAGTTATTTTCATTGCTACTTCATAGCTGTAATTTTGCTACTGTTATGAACTGTAATGTAAATATCTGATATGCAGGATGTATTTTCATTGTTACAAATCGAACATAATTAAAGCATAGTGATTAATCACAAAAACAATATGTAATGATATATTGTGAAACATTTATTTCTAATGACAAATAAATGAAATTTTGTCTTGAATCGTGGTGTAGCATGGGTAACAGTCTTCATATGACAACAGTAAACTACATTGCTACACCGAGGAGCGGTGTGTTGGTTCCTAAGACCATGGGAAATAGGTGTTTTCCAATAGTCTTAGGCAACTCCCAAAGGGGTCGAGACCCACAGGTTGAGAACCGCTGTCGGAGAGGGTTCGCCTTCTTCTTTAATTGCTCAGCAAGCCCCTTGGAGACTCATTTCACCTGGAGCGTCGGGGCTGATGGCCGCCAGCAGTGAGGCCCACCTGCAGGGAGGTGAGGGTGGGCTGGGGGAATGCCGGGCCTCGGTGGAAGCAGGCTGGGCACTTCAGTGTCCTCCCGGCGTCTAAGGCGTGAGCAGAGCGAGCTTGCCTTGGGGTGAAGGCTGTGTGGAGTCTGCTCTTCGGAACCTCAGCCCGTTTTCTGCTCTCAAGAAGCCCTTTGTCTCTGCAGGAAGAGGCGCCAGTGGCCCTAAGTGGACCAGGGCTGGTTCCCGCTTCTGCCCCAGGTACCTTCCTGCTCCTCTGGGTCTGTGTGTGTGTAGTTGCCCCCAGACAGAGGGGAAAGGGACCACACTCAGGCTGCAGGCCAGAGAGGGGGTGGTCAGTAGTCAGTACTTCCTCTCCCCGCCCTTTCCAAGCATTTTCCAACCAGATGAGCTTCTCAGCACTTGAAGGGCTGCTCTGCTCAGAGAGGCTCCACGGGCTGAGGAAGAGCCTCTATCTGTTTACGTTTCCTTTATGTGGAAACCTACTTGGGCAGTTTCCACAACCAGCTTCCTCTCCCCGCCCCCCTCCCCCCCAGACCCGCCTTCCACCACCAGCATCAGGGCCCTAGTCCACTGTGGTCTAAGGAACCCTCGTGCCCTCCAGGATCCCTGCTTCCTGGACTGCTGGCCTTGTCAGTTTGCTGGGAGTGGAGAAGTGGTCTGGGATGTGTGGCCCAGTAGACGCCACCTCCCTCTTACAGGGCGGCCCCAGAAATGGCGTCTTTCCTCCTGTGAGTGGAGAAAGCCAGAAAGATGGGTGCAAAGCTGGGCTTGGTTTTAGGAGTAGAGAACTGGCTCTCAGCCCTGCCAGGACTCTTCTTCCTCCCTTTTAAAATGAAGCTGGCGCTCAGGCAACATATGTGGGGAAGCAGGGAGTGGAGACATATAGACCGATGTGTGCACAGATGCCTATACAGAAAAAACAGCCAGGGGTGGGTGCTGTGGAGGTGTGGGAGGCAAGGAGGGCAGGTGGTCACAATAGACGTCCGTGCTTTGTTCTGTATGTTAGTATATCACATAATTAAATTAGAAGTGCATATCAAACAAACCAGAGAACTATCGTTTGTGAACAGTACAAATTAGGTACTGGGGCAAACCTTGGAAGATTCAGGAATGACTTCCCAGAGCGGGTGACAGGTAAGCTGAGATCAAGAGAGAAATAGGGGGGAAATAAGAGAGAAGTAGGAAAAAAAAAAGAGAGAGAGAGAGAAGTAGGGGCTTGGCTGGCGTGGCTCAGTGGGGAAGCATTGACCTATGAACCAGTAGGTCACAATTTGATTCCCAGTCAGGACACATGCCTAGGTTGCGGGCTCGATCCCAGTTTGGGGTGTGTAGGAGGCAGTCAATCAATGATTATTTCTCATTACTGGTGTTTCTATCTCTCCCATTCCCTTTCTCTCTGAAACCAATAAGAAATATATTATTTTTTTAAAAAAAGAGAGAAGTGGGGGAAGCTAGATTTGTTCCTCAACAAGCGCTTGTTGAGTATCTGCTGCTAGGGAGGCAGGAGAGAGCAAGCACAGAGACCTGCCTTCTGGAGCTCGCAACCCAATGGAGGGAGACAGGTAAACACAAAGATCATGTGATGTCAGGTGGTGTTAATGAAAAATGGTTCTGATGCTTATTAACAGTGGTAAGTAAGGAGGACTTTATTCAAGACGCTTGCAACAGAAAAAAGATTGAGCTCAACTCTGAGTACAGCAGTGACAGCTGGGAATTTACAACCCGCAAAGTGAGAGGGGTCAGTGGATGGAGACATCCAGGGTAGGGGGATTCTTGCAGAACCAAAGTAACACGATTCTTGCAGAAGGCGGGGATGAGGAACTTGATCAGATATCAAGAGGAGGGGACGACCTAGCAGGATTCTCTGCTGAAGGCGGGCCAAGGTTGAGGCCTCGTTGAGACGCAGGCTTGGAGGAGCCTGGGTAAAGGTTGGTCAGGGAGAGAGCCTTTGGTGGTGGTGAAAGATGCAGCGAATTAAAATAAAGTAGGCAGGGGATGGAGCTGCCAGAGAGTGATGGAGGGATGGGGAAGCTTTTTATTACAGTGTTAGCAAGGCCTCCCTAGAGAGGTAGTTTGGGGCAGAAATCTAGATCACCCGAGGGAGCTGGACTTTCAAACGCCTAGAAGAAGGGGTTCTAGGTAGAGGGAACAATAGGTACAAAGGCCCTGACCTAAGTGTGTGTGTGTGTGTGGTGGTGGTGGGGGGCAGTTGGTATGTTTGAGCAACAGCCAGGAGGCAGTAGGTTGTAGGGGAAGAGTGGCAGGAAACCAGGTCAGTGGAGAGAGTGAGTGAGGGAAGGTCAACCATATAGGGTCTTGTAGGATGTGATAAGAAGGGGTGAGAAGGCTGGAGGAAAGGTTAAAGGGATTAGAGAGAGGTTGTTCATCTGGAGGACCACAAGGGGACCCGTGCTGTGGGGGCATAAAGAAGTGGCATGTGAGAATCCAAGATGGTGGCATAGGTAAACACTTACACTGCTGCCTCGCACAACAATTTTAAAATTACAACTAAAAGATAGACTGGACATCATCCAGAACCACAGGAAAGCTGGATGAGTGGAAGTTCTATAGCTAGAGGGAAGGAAACAGGCTCACAGAGAACCAGAGGAGCTGCAAAAAGCTGAGGTACAGAGACGCGCGCATGGAGAGAGTGGGTGCCGGAATACCTGGCTGGTTTTCTTTGGCAAGAGGGAAACGGAGACTCTCAAAGGCATTGAACCTCTTATCTTACGACACTAAACCCCAGATCCAGCCAAAACTCATACGTGGGGAGTTTGGACTGTGAAAAGGGAGGAGTGCACGGAAATTTAGGGGAGTCGCAAAAGATCAGAGGACTGGTGGCGCACACGGCATTGCGCAGAGGACAGATTGCTGATTGTGCCACTGGCTTTCGCAAGTGGGCAGGAGACACACCCTCCCAACTGTGCCACTTCTGACTCCACTAAGCCCCTGTTTCGGGTGAAACCCTGGGGACCTATACTCGTGTGGTCCTGGAGCTCAGGGGAGCCAGAAAGGCAGCGGTCTAGAGGCACTGTGAGAGCATGCGTGCATGGGCATAAGGACCACTCCAGTGATTACCCAGTCACGTGAGACTCAGGGGCCGTGGAGGGCGGGGCCGACTGGAAGGCAAGGCGGTCCCTTAAGCCCTGCGACTCCACCCATCCCAAGCTCACTGGAGGCTTCTTCAGTTTTGCAAGTCTGATATCATAAGGCTGAATCCAACATAGAAGTTCTTCCAGCATAGTGAAAATGCCGAGACAAGGGAAGGGATCACAAACAAAAGAAATGGAGGGAAAAAAACGACTGGGTATAGAGTTCAAAACCACGCTTATAAGGTTTTTCAAGAATATGCTAGAAAAGTTGGATAAATTTAGCGAGATCCAAGAGGAGATGAAAAAGGACCAACTAGAGACACTGACTGAAATAAAAAATATTATACAGAGTCCTAACAGCAGACTGGAGGAAGGCAAGAATCAAGTCAAAAATTTGAAATATAAAGAAGCAGAAAACATTCAACTGGAAAAGCAAGAAGAGAAAAGAATCAAAAAATATGAAGATAATGTAAGGAGCCTCTGGGACAGCTTCAAGCATACCAACATCAGAATTGTGGGGTGCCAGAAGAAGAGAGAGAGCAAGATACTGAAAACCTATTTAAAGAAATAATGACAAAAACTTCCCACATCTGGTGAAAGAAATAGACTTACAAGTCCAGGAAGCACACAGAACCCCATATAAAAGGAATCCAAAGAGGATCACACCAAGACACATCATAATTAAAATGCCAATAGCAAAAGACAAAGAATATTAAAAGCAGCAAGAGAAAAACAGTTCATTACCTACAAGGGAGCACCCATACGACTGTCAGCTGATTGCTTAACAGAAATGATGCAGGCCAGATGGGAGTGGCAAGAAATATTCAACGTGATGAATAGCAAGAACCTACAACCAAGAATAATCTATCCAGCAAAGCTATCACTCAGAATTGAAGGGCAGATAAAGAGCTTCACAGATTAGAAAAAGCTAAAGGAGTTCATCAACTCCAAACCAGTATTATATGAAATGCTGGAAGGTACTCTTTTAGAAGAGGAAGAAGAAAAAGGTAAAAGACAAAAAATTATGAACAAATACATATCTATCATCAAGTGAAACTAAAAATTAAGTGAATTAAAAATTTGATCAACAGAATAAACTGGTGAATATAATAGAATCTGGAGCTCAGAAAGGGAGTGGACTGATAATTAGGGGGAAAGGGGTAGGGGTGTACAGGGAAAGACTGGACAAAAATCATACACCTATGGATGAGATCAATGGGCGGGAGCTAAGGGCAGAGGGAAGGGTGGGAGCTGGGTGGAGGGGTGCTATGGAGGGGAAAAAAGAGAAACAAATGTAAGAATCTGAATAATAAAGATTTAATTAAAAAAAAAAAAGCGGCATGTGCCAAGGAGCAAGCTTGGGGGCCCAGGAGGAGAGGTTGGGGGACAGAAGAGAGGAAGATTAAGAGCCAAAGGTTCAGGGCCGTCCACGCAGGTTCTTTTCCACCTTTGCAGTCAGGGTTTCTCAATCATTTTAACGAGAGCCTTTGTCCTTGTGTAAAAATGAAGCAATTCAGGGAGGAGTGCCTCTTGATTTAACTTGAACAACTGCAGAAGACGGAAAAAGGGGCTGGCTGGAGTAAGGTTGGAGCTAGTCTAGCTTGGCTAGCTGCCCTCCCTATAAATATCACCTTCCCAGTCCTGGAAAGGTATCAGCTAGGCCTGTATCAGCTACTGGGAGACATCCTTCCTGTTCAGATGTCCAAGAGTTGGCTGCCTGTGTACATCCGTGTGCAAAGTGCTGGAAGCGGGGGTGAGGGCACAGTATAAGAAGTTCGGGATTCTGAGCCCACTTCCTTTTACCCCCGGGGGCGCCCCCACCTCCTCCGGGGCCCAGGCATCCCTCTGGCATCTCTTGCACTAAGAAATCTGCAAAAGTCATTGGTCATGTTTAGAACTGATCCTTTGTGCCAGAAGGGTTGGTGGTGTGGAGGGGAGGGAGCTCATTGCCAAAGCCAGGATGTTCCTCACTAGTAGTGAACCCTGCTGCCTCCTGGCCGCATAACACTGGGGTTTTGGGGGGCGGGGGGAATGGGATGGAGGGGCCAGTGTAATTCCGCAACATGTGAGTTAAAAAGCAGATGAAAACCCACAGAGTAACCAGACATTCTTCCCCTTGCATGCAAGATCCTGCTGGATGTTGGAAGAGGAAGGCATTTTTTTCCTTGCCTTTTAGACATTACATCCTGTGAGGGGAAGATTTGGAACAGATGGGGGCCAGGGGGGCCTCACTGTATTTGCTTGTTTCCCCCTCCCCCTTCCCACAACCAGAAATGTTTCATTTTTTTCCCCCCTAGTGAAGTAAATTTTTTTTAAAGAAAGGAAGAAAGAAAAAAAGTCCCAGAGAGTAGGAAAGTAAGCTATCTGGGGTCAGGGGGGAAATTCACACGGCTCCAGAAAGAATCCACTTTTCATGGCGAAGGCATCGTCGAAGTCCAATGACAGGTAATTAACTCAAATTTTCATATTAGGTTTAATCACCGTTCCGGTGACATCTGCATTAATGAGGATGGGCGTGGTGGAGAAAAAGGATGCCCCAACGACGGATGGAGAAAGAAGCCCTCTGGTTAGGGAAAGGTAAGGCATGTTCTTTCCATCTTGGGTGCGCAACGTGGGAGAAGCAAACTTGGTGGTATCTCACAGGAGCACTTCAAGAGTGGGCGTGATGATTACCCCCAGTTCTTTTCTTTCCGATCCATCGGTTGCATTAGAGGCCATAAGGGAGCTGGTGTAAAGCAGGCCATGATATATTTGACTGGCTGTAGCAGGGCATCTGGTAAAACACATCCCGGGAACTACTGGGAGCAGCTGGACAGCTGGTATGGTATTCGCTCAAGACCACAGCCAGTGCTCTTTGCTGAGGAAGGTCCAGATAGAAGAAGCCAGGAGAATTTGGTGTCACTAAAGCCAAGGAAAGAGACTTTCAGGACAGAAAGACTTGTTTTTGAGAAGTGAGTACCAAGAATGTCATGGATGACTCCAGCAGGAGGTGACATACAGTGGTGGAGGTGACACCCAGATAGCAATAAGTTCCTAGGGCATTGGGAGGTGGTAAAGTGGAGGGAATGTGATGTCATTCATGATATATGAACATGAAAGGAAGGGTGATGGTGTGTGAGGATCCAGATAAGGTTTAAAAAGAGGAATACTTGAGCATGGTTAGTTGCAGGTGAGAAGAACATCCGGTAAACCAGAGGTTGAAGTTCCAGAGAAGAGATGGATGCCTGGATGAGATAATTTCCCATCTTGTTAGGGTGAAACCCACAGGCCTCACCTTGGTTTGTGAGACCCTGCCTTTCCTCCCACCTCATCTCCCACCTGCTCCTGTCCTTGATGTGCTACCATAGCCTTCACTCAACTTGTTCCTCAAACACTGAGATCAGGCCAGTTCCTTCTGCCCAGAATGTTTTCCTCTGGCTCGGGTGGGGAACCTTTTTTCTGCCAAGGGCCATTTGGGTATTTATAATATCATTTGCAGGCCATACAAAAACATCAGCTTAAAAATTAACCTGCCATATTTGGTCAAACATTTAATGATGCTTCGGCAGGGCCAGATCAAATGATTTCACAGGCCTTGCCAGATGTTCCCCATCCCTCGTCTAGGTAATCGCAAGGCTGATGGCCCTTGCTCCCTCTGAGTGTCATAGAGCTTTCCATGATCACTTTATTACAACCTCCTCCGCCCCCCTTCCTCTAGCCTAGTGGTCGGCAAACTGTGGCTCTCGAGCCACAAGTGACCGACACCCCCACTTCTTCAAAATAGACTTGCCTAGGCTGAAAACTGATTTTTGCGCATGGGCCACAAAGTTTCAATCGCACTGTCTGTGTGTGCCCGCACGTGGTATTTTGCGGAAGAGCCACACTCAAGGGGCAAAAGAGCTGCATGTGGCTCGTGAGCTGTGGTTTGCCGACCACTGCTCTAGCCTGTTCTAATTTGCCTCCTGTCATTTCCCACCTCCTAACATATTATACATATTTCTTCATTTTCTATCTCTTTCCATTAAAATGTAAGCACCAAGACTTCATCTTGCTCATTGATATTACCCTGTTTCTGGGTATACCGAGGAAACAAATGTTTGTTGAACCAAGATATATAATAATGATATATGTTGGATGCCTTATGAATATCCTAGATCAAATTTTTATAGGTGAATTAAAGAACCCCTGTATCTATATCAATGATGATGCTCAGTAATTAAAGGAGCAAATTGCTGATACATGCACCAACACAGGTGAATTTCAAATGAAATAAGCCAGACTCAATGGGTTACACACTGAATAACTTCAAGATATTCTGGAAATATAACTTCCAGAATATCTTGTTTAGTTATAAGGCCATATCAAATCAGTGGTTGCCAGGGGCCAGGAATGGGGGTTAGGGTTGACACCAAGGAATTTTGGGGATTGATGGAAATGTTTTATATTTTGATTGTGGTGGTGGTTACATAATTGCAGGTATTTACTAAAATTTGTACTAAAAGGATTAATTTTACTGAATGTAAGTCATACCTCTGGGCTGGTGCAGCTCACTGGTTGAGTGTTGACCTATGAACTAGGAGATCACGGTTCAATTCATGGTCAGGGCATATTCCTGGGGTTGCAGGCTCGATCCCCAATGTGGAGCATGCAGGGGCAGCTGATCAATAATTCACTCTCATCATTGGTATTTCTATTTCTCTCTCTCCCTCTCTGATCAATAAAAACATATTTTTTTAAAAATCATACCTAAATAAACTAGACTAAAAAATCATGTTCTCATATAGATTTTTGTGTAGTATTTGGCATTTTTGTAGTATTTGGGAATGTTAGTTAATCATTCATTTTTCCTGGGTGTCATTCCTGCTTACTGCTGCCAATGAATGCCTGTGCCAAGAACTAATTTGTTCTTAGAGTGGGAGAGATTTGTTTAGGTGGAAATCTGTTGTTGATTTCCTTTCCAGCATTTCTCACTCCCTTCTAGGAAGGGAGCACCTTATACTGTGTGGTTGGCTAAGGCTGACACTTGCCCTGTCGTCCCTAGAAGTTGGCAGGTGATCCTAGTCAGTTGAGTCCTTCCTGCCACCTTTCTCCCAAGCTCTTGGGGAAGATGATCTATTTTTGCTGGAATTAGTAAGATGTAAATGGAAGCCTGATGGTGAATATCTTACTCACTAAATGGAGAAAGGATAGGTACTGAGAGCCTGGATGATTGAGTTCCTAGATCCAGCCATGCCTGAAACTAGATATGTAGTCCAGACACCCCAGTGCACATGAATTCCATTTCTTCCTACTCAAGCCATGTCAACTTTGGTGGCTTCCATCAAGCACAGCAGGGCAAATTCTGACTCATACATTGCAAATGAGAAGTTTTTGATCTATGAAGTGATAAGATAGTAAAGATGAGACAGTTGACTAAATTACTGTGTTTTAGAGGAAGTTCTAATTTCCTGGAACCTTCTTATTATGGAAGCAGGAGCAGGGATAGAGAGTTGAGCTGGGGGTGAATGAGGGAGGTGGTGAAATAGAGGGAATGTGATGTCATTCATGATATATGAATGTGAAAGGAAGGGTAATGGTGTGTAAGGATCCAGGGAAGGTTTAAAAAGAGGAATACTTAAGCATGTTTAGTTGCAGGCGAGAAGTACATCTGATAGACTAGAGGTTGAAGCTCCAGAGAAGAGATGGATGTCTGGATGAGATGATTTTCCATCTTGTGGGAAGGGTGGGCAGACTGGCATGCTCCTGGCCAAATGGGGCGATGGATGCCAGGGCCCCACTCCTCCCAGTCCCTGGCTGGCTGAGGAGGGCCTGGAGTCAGCAAGTAGTGGGATTTGAGAGAGGCCAGAATTGTTAGGCTGATCTGAGCTCCTGCCCTCAATTCCTGAGCCTCACTTTCTTTTTCATAAAACAGGGATGCTGACCACCTGCCCTCCTGGAAACAGGCTATTGGCCAGAGTAGGCATGGCCATTGCAAACGGGGAAAGACCTGGAATATTTAGTCCCCTAAACAAAGACGTTCACTCTCTGGGTCTCTCTTGGTTCCTCTTGGTTGACTCCTCCCTGTGGGAATCACACTCCTGCTCGCTTGCATTTGTCTATGTGGACCCACACAATGGGCTAACAGACAACAGCTAGCCTATTACTAAACGGGACCTAATTCCAACATGGAAGGGACACTTTGGACACTGGCTTTGCTTTTAGCCCCACTAAATCTCCACTTGCGCTTCTTCCAGGACCGAATTAAGGAAAATGGGACTTTGGAAACCCAGAGGTGTAATTTCACACAAATAAAAACCACTCATCCTCCTGTGCGAGTCTCAGAAAATTCTTTTTCTTGAGATACTGTAAGGACCCCACCCTCAGCATCCAGTGGGGAAAGGGAAACCCCACTCCCATTGATAACAGGAGGACTCTTTTTATAGTAAAACGATGAGTCCTCTGTGGGGACCAATACTTTTTTATGAGTGTGGTGAAATGTTTTAAAGAATGGGTCTATTGTTGAGGTCAAGGCAGAAGACTTAAGCGGGGGAGTGGGTAGTTCAGATGTTGCCTTCCCTCTTCCCTACACATACATTCAAAAATATTTAATATCTTAGTATGTTAAAATGTCCTGTTACCTTTGTTATCTTTAGCCCAGAAAGGGATATCTGGCCCCACTCCACAGAGCTGGCTTCAGGCAGAGCCGGGCATAAACTGGGCCCCACACCTGTGCTCGGATGTATTGCGTTGCATTCCCTGGGATGTCTCTGTCTCTTCTCCTGGGCGCCCAAACCCTCCCTGTAGGCGTCTGGTGCCTGGAAGGTGAGTGGTTTTACACCAGCCACTACTAGAAAGCAACATCTGTTTGAAAGCTGTGTCACAGGTTTTTCCAAATTTCCAGTGTTTTAGAATCCACCTGCTCCCCTTGTCCCCAGCAATTACCGGTGAATTTCCCAATCTGCAGCTTCCTTTGTGCCATGCGGTCAACAGGCCAAAGGGGCCTTCCCCTAGGGGATTTGGTTCCCTGGGTCTGGAAAGGCCAGCTGGAGCCCTTCTGCTGACCTTGGGCCCAGTCTCCCTAAGAGAGCTCCTTTTCCACACCGTTTTCTCAGAAGTAGCAGCAGGTCAGTTAGGACGGGGTTTCTTTCCCTTTCTCAAAGGTTCTTTCATTTAAATATGTTCATATTTTTTTTTTCTCCCAAGCCTCCTTTTCCTGAGAGAATGATGTGAGAGGCTTCTGTTGCTAAATTTAGCTCTTGCTGACGCACTGGCCCTCTTGCCTGCAGTCTCCTCGCGTCTCTGTTCCTCTGAGCCTCTCTTTTTTGCTGGTAGATGAACACCATCACATCCTACATAATATTTAGCCTTGAGTCGTTTCCAGATGGGAAATGCGTCTCTGTATTTTCATAGCCGGGTTCTCTGTGTGAATAGCCTGTCATGGAGCTGGGGCCCAGCAGCCGGCAGGGCGGGGAGGGGCGCTGGCAGGCAGCCTGTGACAGGCAAAGATTCACAGGGTGGTGGTGAGAAACCAGTGCAGTCAATGCCACAAGTTTGCTTGTACTGAGCAGGAGAAAGAGGTGGCTCTCAGAGACCTGGGAATGGTATTGGGACGTAAGTGGAAATTTCTCAGGAAAGGGAGGCCCTCCTACTGGAAGCAAGCTTTACTATTGTTAAAGAAGGAGTTATTCACCCTGGCCCGTGGAGCTCAATGGTAAGAGTGTCGGCCCACACACGAAGGGTCTCAGATTCGATTTCCAATCAGAGTCATGTACGTGGATTGCAGGTTCTATCCCCGGCCCTGGTCAGGGCATATCTCTCACATCGCTGTTTCTCTCGTTAGGATTAACAACAAACAAACAACAAGAAGTCATTGTTCTACCACTTATCAAAATAATAAGAAAGGCCAAAACCGGTTTGGCTCAGTGGATAGAGCGTTGGCCTGTGGACTGAAAGGTCCCAGGTTCGATTCCGGTCAAGGGCATGTATCTTGGTTGTGGGTGCATCCCCAGTAGGGGGCGTGCAGGAGGCTGCTGATCGATGTCTCTCGTGGGTGTTTCTGATTGTCGATTCCTCTCCTCTCTGTAAAAAATCAATAAAATATATTTAAAAAAATACAAAATAATAATAAAGATTTTACTCAGGGCTATTGCAATAGAAGAGACAAATAGAGCTCAACTCTGAATACAAGGACAGTTAAGGATTTATGACCAAGGAACAGTGTGAGGGGCTCAGTGGATGGAAAATTACTAAGAGCAGACATCAAAGGTAGAGCGAGTCTTGCTAAACTCACCCAACAGGATTCCTGCTAAGACGTGGCTATGGGGAGCTGGTTAGGAAGGCCAAGGTCAAGGTCTAGTTGAGAAGGCTCAGGGCTCAGAGAAGCTGAACTGAAGTTTGGCCAAGGAGAGGGTCTTTGTTAGTTCCCCCGTCTTGTTCAAGGACAGAGGAAGCATTCTTCTTTCCTCTGAACCACACAAGTTTAGTTCTCGTGCAGCTGCCTTTTGTTCATTGAGGGCCAGCTGAACCATCTGTTGGATTTGGTAGGAGAAGATGCTGGCTGAATGGTGTGAACTTTCGGGCATTCAAATGAGGGGATTCATGATCTGCTGTGGTGATGAGTTCTTTGAAGTTTCTCTCAAGTCAACCAGCTTCCGCTTGCAAGGCTTCTTTAGATCCTCGAGGGCAAGGTCAGCTGCAGCCAACCTGGAGTCCCGATAAGGACCTGGGCAGTCAGGTTGTCGTCCCAGCGAAGCCACGTCAGGAGGGAGGGAGAACAACTGGAAAGCGGAAGGACTGAGAAAATGTGCAAGATGGCAGAGCCAGTCCAATATACTGATAGGTGACAACTTAAAAAAAAAATTATAAGAGGTGAAAAATAGCTCGGTGGCAATGCAGAGGGCCAGAATTTGATAACCCACAAGTGTGTGCTATAGTTTCCCGTTGAAACCTAACATTTCTTTCTACAGTGTCCAGCACTGGTCTTTGGGTGGATGTGTTGCTATGTCGGCACAGAAAGTGGCCTGGTGTCACAGGCAGCCTGGGTTCGAATCCCTGAACCAGCTGGGATGTGTTGAGCCTTCCTAGTGTCTGTTTCCTGGCTATGAAATAGGATGGAATCAAGGTGCCTTTCCTCGTCCCATTCAAGCATTACAATGTCCCCCCAGCACTGTGCCCATTTTACAGATGAGGAAATAAGCTCTAAGGTTGTCCTGAGCCTCCAGAGGACCACCCAGGTGCCTGCTGAGCTGGGATTAGAAGCCTGGACTGCCAGGTCCAGGTTGTCAATTATGACAAAGCCAGGAGCTTGGTCGAATCCAGCGGCTGAGATGAGGGGCTGCAGGTGTGCCTGTCCAGGTCACTTTGCATCTCCGTCCGCCTGTAGCATCCTACGGAGCCCGCCGGGCCGTCCCTCAGACCTCCTCGCTGCTTCCTAATCCACACATGGAAAAGTGGCACTTAAAATGAATTTATTCAGGTGGGAGTCGTGTAAGACCTGAAAATAAGGCTTTTGAGCCGCTGCACATAAACTGGAGTGTGAGTGAAAAGCTTTTTATTTGGTTTGCGAGCCAGACTTTGAGAAGCCAGTGGGCCGTATGGTCTGGAAGTGCACGTTATGGGCAGTGGGTCGGAACAGGGGCCACTTTGAACGGCGAGGAGGGAGACTCGCTCTTGCGCAGCTGGAGCGGCCAAGCGGCTGGGATGTCAATAAACACGGCCGGGACACAGAAAGCCTTTTCCGAAAAGATGGAAGGCAGGGGAGCCAAGGCGAGGCAGCGCCTCGCCCCCGGTGTATTGGAGAAGGAAAACGCTTGAGGTAACCCATGTTGGCAGCTTTTACAGCTTCCTTGCAATAATGTGCCGGGCGGACCCTGAACAGGCCGGTGTTTTATTTTCATGTAGCGAAGCCAAGTGGACCTGGGGCGGCTCTCCAGCGGCGGCTGGCCTGGGGCTGTGACCCTGGAGGGAGGCGGCCGTGCCTGGGTCCCGGGCAACCAGATGGCCCGCCCTGGCCCTCGGGAAGGCAGGAGCAGATTCCCCGCCTCTCGGTGCATACTTGGTCGGTTTGCTAGAGTCCTTCCACCTAAGGTCCCCGTCTGGCCGGTGCCAGTGAGGGAGGCGGTGGGCAGGGTGGGAAGGCAGCCACCTGGGAAGGAAGGCGCTCGTCCGTGCTGTCCTAAGTGTTGCTGGTTGGGGCTGCATGGGAACCAGAGCCCGGGAAACCCACAGAACCTTCTTTGTGCCTTTTGCTTGCCGCTTGCCAAGGCACTTTCCATGACTGCATTTAACCTGCATGTATAATCTCTTCTCTTTGATAATATGTACACGTGTGTGTGTGTGAGGTATATTTGAACGTGGGATTGCGTGTGTGGTTAAAAATATGTATCCATTACGTGGGTGACTCGCAGGGGTGTTATCCAACATTTTTTGAGAGCCATGGGCTGGGAGGAAATGCCCAGTTAGTTACTCTGAGACACTAGCAAACTCGGAAAATGTATCTTCTGTTTTAGGGTTTTGTTATGGATTCTCTCTCCATATTTTCTTCTAGGCATGACATGGAAACAACTAGTGTGTTAAATTAAAAAAAAAAAATATATATATATATATATAATCCCAAGAATTTCAGGTTTGTTTTTTGCCCGTACTTCCTGTGGAAATATTAGCAGAAATAGGAAGAGGAAAGTGCTCTGCAATCCTATCATTTAGGATAATCGCTGCTGCAATTTTGGTGCTTGTCTGCTCCTCCAGACTCTTTTCTAATGAGAATATATTAATCAGAATGAAATCTAATAATTGATAGCTAAATTTGAATGGCATCATTTTCCAGTAGAGTGGTACCTCGAGATACGAGTTTAATTTGTTCCATAACCTTGAGGCGTGGGAAACTATGAGACGCTCTAGTCTCGGTAAACTGGTGGGTCGGGTGCAGCCGGCCGATCCCCAAGATTACTCTTATCTCAGATGTTGCTCGTATTTCAAAGCAAAAATCGCTCGCTTGACGGCTCGTATCTCAAAAATCTCGTATGTTAGGGCACTCGTATCTCGAGGTACCATTGTACTTACATGTATGGACTCATTTAATCCTCAACAATCCAATGATTGGTTTTACTATTAAACCCATTGTACAGATGAGAAAGCGGAGGTCCAGAACGATTAGGTACTTTGCTTAAGGTCACATAGATAAGTAACCAAGCTGGGATTTGAACCCAGGCAGTCTCGTTCCAGAACCAGATGCTCTTAGCTACTCAGTAGACTAACTTGCAAAAGAATAGAATAAAACCACCCATACAGATTTTAAACTGCTTTTTTTCCCACTTAATATATTATGATCTGCTTTCAATGCCAATAACCTTACATCTAGAGCATCATTAAAAATTGCTATGTCATGATACATATGTCCCAAACATGGAATGTTATTTTCCCATGTGGTCATTTTGGGTAATAATCACTATCATATTTAAAAATAGCAAACATCACCCTAGCTGGTTTGGGTCAGTAGATAGAGCATTGGCCTGTGGACTGCAGGGTCCCAGGTTCGATTTCTGTCAAGGGCACATGCCCGGGTTGCCCACTCAATCCCCAGCAGTGGGTGTGTAGGAGGCAGGCCATCAATCATTAATGTTTCTATTTCTCTCTCCTTCTCCTTTCCTCTCTGAAATAAAATATTTTTAAAAATAGCAAATATTGATGCCCTGTTCCTGATAGTGCGAAGAGCTACATAAATATTATCTAACTTAATTCTTGAAAAACTAGGACTTCTTACAGGGGAACAAGTTAGAGAGGAGCAGGGGTAGATTTTCTATGGTGTCTCATTTATAGAAAACCTCAAATTTAGATTTTTTTACTTTATCTTCAAGCAGTCATATATGCAATAATATTATTTTTGTTAATTTTTACAACAACTTGTTATTTTTAAATGTTTTGATTCAGAGGAAGTAGCAAAAGTAATAGAGAAATTCTGTATACCCTCTCCCAATGATAATACCTTACATAACTGTAGCATACTGTCAAAACCAGGAAATTGATGTTAATATTTTCTATTAGCTTAGGTTCCATGTTTATTATTTTCTATTAGCTTAGGTTCCATGTTAAATTAAAAAAAACACACTTAAAATATATCACATTTGGTCATCTAATTTGGTAGTTTTCTGTTGTTAAATATATAGGAATCACCTCTCAGTGGAGAAGGCTCGGGTGTCTGCTGCCTCAGAGAGGTGAACACTGTAACTAGGTCCATTCAGTAGGTCAAGGATGGAGGTCAGAGCGATTATGTCACTTGCACGAGGTTACACAGCTACAGTGAGCTTCAGAGCTGCAACTTACCCCCTCTGATTCTGAGATACACTCTGTGAGCCCCACACTCCCCAGCATCTCTTTTGGTTTGTTGCAATTCAGGGAGAAGCTTTGAATATAAGTTGGTGTGTCTTTATGTGTGCATACTAGTATGTGTGTGCACACTAGTATGTGTGTGCACATATGTACACACACACACACACACACACACACACATTTCCTCACTCTACAGAGTCCCCTTTCCTAGTCTGGGAAATGCTGGATCTAGAGAGGACCTGTATGGGGCATTTCGCCCAACAACTCATTTAATGGGGAGCAGTCAGGCCAGCCACGGGGCTTATCTACTGTGCCTGTGTTGGCCCGGCACACGGGGCTGCAGGCTGTATTCTCCCACAAACCTTTCATTTTCTTGGTTACTTTTGAGACTCTCCTCCAGTTGCTGTTTCCATGTTTGCTGACTTGCAGCCGCCTGGCTCTGTGTTTGCTCAGCTCCCTCCTGGAGGTGCTGCCTGGGCAGTGGTGGGCTGAGCGGAGCCTCCTGAGCTTCTCCACCCTCCGTCACTTCTCCCGTCCACCCATCCCATGCCTCTCCGCCAGTGACCGGGACTCCAGCAAAGAGACAGAGAAAAAGCCATGTGTGTAGCAAAGACCCAGAAAGTAAAGTTTTTCTAAAATCCTGTTGATAGGAAAAGATTTTTTAAAAGGTTTTGCTTTTTGTTATTTTTTAAATATATTTTTATTCATTTCAGAGAGGAAGGAAGAGAGAGAAACATCAATGATGGGAGAGAATCACTGATTGACTGCTTCCTGCACTGCAACCTACACATGTGCCCTTGGTGGGAATTAAACCTGGGACCCTTCAGTCCATAGGCTGATGTTCTATCCACTGAACCAAACCAGCTAGAGCAAAGGTTTTGCCTTTTTTTTTTTTTTTAAATATGTTTTATTTTTTATTTTTAGAAAGAGAGGAAGGAAGAGAGATAGAAACATGGATCAGCTACCTCCTGCACATCCCCTACTGGGGATGGAGCCTGCAACCTGGGCATGTGCCCTGACCTGGAATTGAAGCGGTGACCTCTTGGATTCTGGATTCATACTCAACCACTGAACCACACTGGCCAGGCAAGAAAATATACTTTTTTTACCCTCCCTCTCTTTAACCACCTTCTCTTCCACCTTTGCTCAAGCTTTAGCTGCCAGCCCAGTGCACTTTTGTAACCCCCAAAAAGCAAAGTCCACCCCCTTGCTTTCCCAGCTACTTATCAGCTCAAGCAAAGCTGCTGTGTGGAATTTACCACTCTTGTTTCTTGAAGAAATCTGGTTGATCCTGAAGCAGCTCTGCCCAAACTTTTACTGACTTGTTTGCAGGGAGCTGTGGGAGTGTAGAGCAGGATGGTCCAGACCCCTACACACCTTATTGCAGAAATCCCAGATGTGCCTGACCCTCTTGATGATCTGACAGTTGTGTGTGTGTTGGTGTGTGCACCTGTGGAGGTATGAGAGAGCATTGGGTGGCCTGCAAGGAACTCCTGAGGGGTCGGGACTGAGCCCTGGCTTGCCGAAGCTTCTGGCCGCTTTTGGTGCAGAAGTGATCCCAGGCCAGGGCTGCACCTGGTGGGGGCCAGGGTGCAGGGTGATTCATCTACCAGAGTGCTGGCTGTCCAAAACAGCTGCGAGAGCTGGTCTACCAGTTAAGTAGGGGTTAGAAAATGGCATCACCACCCTAACCTCTCATTACATGCTGGGCCCCAGCCCATCCTCTGAGACTGCAGCTTCTCACCGGAAGCCCTCCTGGCCTGAGAGGAGGGAAAGGGGAAGGGGATTAACTTGGACCTGCACTTCCTTAGCGCCGCAAAGCTCAGCCCTCAGTGGAGACCTCTGGTATGCAGGGGGAAACAATGACCCTCCCCTAACATCAAGAATTGTTGGCCAGTACCAGGGCCTAAGAGAAAAGAGTGGGGAATGGTTTCTTCCCCAGATCCTTCCAGGAGAGTGTGGCCCTGCCGGTGCCTGGACTTGGACTTCCGGCCTCCGGAAATGTGAGAACGCATTTCTGTTGTTTTAAACCATCCAGTTTGTGGTACTTTGTTGTAGCAGCCGGAGGAGACGAACACAGGGGCCATGGAAGACTTGACCAAGCAAGAGAGTCCAGTGGCTTTGCTGGGCATCCCCGAGGGGAAGACATATCTGCAGAAATAGAGCTCATGCAGAGACAGGGGAGGGACAGAGGGCATGGGGTTGTTCAAATAGTCTGGTGGAGGCTGCTTGTGTTGTGGCAGAATGAACGGGAGACCGACCAGCCAGCACTCTGAGGGAGGGAAGTTTAACCTTTATTTTGCAGGCCTGCTAGTCCAGGGGAATTCCAGATCCAAAATCTGTGGGGGGCTCTGACCCATATTATCCGCTCTGTGGTGGGCCCCTGAGGGTCCCTGCAGCTTCGCCCAAGTCAGCTGTGGCGGGGCCCTGGGGTTAGGCTCTGCAGCTCCACCCAAGTCAGTCAGAGTAGGGAAGTAAGACTATGGTTCTAACCAGATACTGACTGAACTAGGTTGCAAGCGCGTCCCCCCTCATCCCCCCGCCCCGTTTTCCTTTTCATTTGGACTTTAAACAGGGAAGGGATAGATTTTGGTTTTGGAGAGAGGAGTAGGGCTGAGACCAGTCTTCCAGTCTTGCAAATACTAGAAAAACAGCAAGATGGTATAGAGCAACTTCAGTTCACACATACAAATGCTTGAAGCACAAAGAGAGACAAATGAAAGATGAGCAAGGA
>PVJN01008662.1:0-64119 GCA_004026805.1 Lasiurus borealis | reverse complement strand
CTGCTTGAGTGTTAATTGAAAAGTGTTTATAGCTTAGTGTGATCCCTCCTGGGATGGTTTTTATTTTCATTGGGGACTCATAGAGGTTGGTATTGATAGTAGGGAGGGAGGGTTAAGAGATGACCTTCAGAAGGCTGCAGCTGACTCCAACACCTGAAGAAGAAGCAAATAAAGAATATTTGTTATACAGCCTCTGAAAGGTTGGCCAAACCTTGCTTCAGGCCCTATTTAAACATCCAGGCTCTGCCTACTGTTTTTGGAACTGAGCTGCAATAACACCTCTTACTTTCTTGACACAAGAGGAAATATTTTATAAATTATGGTGTATAGAATTATTTAATCAACATTTAGACACGAAATACCCTGAAGAGTGATAAGGTTGAGGGAAAAATAGATTTGGAGAAAGCACAAAGGCCAAAATCAATAAATAAAATACTTAATAGCATAAAGAAGAAGAAGAAGAAAAAAACTTTATAAGAGTCCAAACAAAAATGTCAAGAGTATTTTAACAAAACCCGAGGCCTGAAATTGAAGCATGTGTGTGAGTGTGTGTGTGTGCGTGTGTGTGTGTGTGTGTGTGTGTGTGTGTGTGTGTGTGTGTGTTGTGTGTGTTGGGGTATGGAGATAGAAAAAATACTGAAGAGAATACAAGAGTTTGGGATGTGTACATTTATTTATAAAATAATTTATTTGTAAAATAAACCACCTACCTGTATCACAGTATACCTGATATTAGTAATTGCTTCACCTGATAAGAAATGCTATCTATCATCTCTTTATTAAAGAGTTCTGAGCCACGGGGTCCCAACTGAACCACATCTAAAAGTATAGTACTACTTCTTAAACTTCACTGTGTATATTCCCCTAAAAATTTTTATGTAAAATGAAGATTCCTGGACTCCCGTTGAGGTAATTCTGATTCATCAGCCCCACCTCAAGGCCTAAGAGCCTGCACCTTGGAGCACTCCATCTGGGTCTACTGCATACACTGTAATGCCATTTTACTGAACCCACAAACTTCTCTCTGCTCCCAAATTTTGCTCTGTAGGAAAAGAAAAACAAGCCAAGAAAACAGGACCAAAAAACAAGTAAACAAAAAAGCTATTATGCCTCAGACACTACATTCGTATTTTCAAATAATGTTTTATTCAAGTATAACACATATAAAAAGATACAGAAATCATAATTATATATAGCATAAGATGTTGTCACAAAGTAAATTTTCCCATGTAACCAGAATCTAAGCCTAGGAATAGAAGATTGCAAGCACCCAAATAGCCTTGTTTATGCCACCCCTAGCTATTCCTTCCACCCCAAAGACAACCAATATACTGACTTCTAATACCATCAACTCATTTTACTAGTTTCTGAAGTATATATAAATTGAATCACAATTTGTACTCAGTGGTTTCTTTTATTCAATATTGTCAGATTTATCCGTGTAATTACTTGTAAGAGTAGTTCATTTTCATTACTGTATATAGCATTCACTTGGATAAATATAAAAAAAAAACTAATTTATTCATTCTTCTATCGTTGAACATTTGGATTGTGACCAGACTTTGCTTGTTACAAAGTGTGCTGCTATAAGTATTTTTGTATATGTCTTTAGGTGCACAGTGGAAATGTATTTAAAGTGAAGTCCCTGGGTATATATTTCCAGCTGCTTGCTAAAATATTTTCGCAAGTGTAATGGGGATTGGAAATTAAAAAGATGATTTAAAATGTATATGTTAATATGCAGGGCCAAGTATAGCCAAGACATTCTGGGGGAGTGGGGAACCACCATAGTGGAAACTACCATTTGACCTATTATAAAACTACAGTAATTAAGACAGTATGGTACTGTCACAATAGTCAAATGAACAATCTACACTAATAAAAGAGAAACATGCAAACTGACTGACTGTACCTCTGCTACACCCATAACCCATGCCCACCAGCCAATCAGGAGCGAGTATGCAAATTAACCCAACCTAGATGGCAGCAGCCATGGAGCTGGAGTGAGCAGGAGGCTTGAATTGCCCCAGTGCTGGATGGAGTAAGCCAAGCTTCCTGCCTGTTCTGGCTGGCCCTGGCCTCTGCTCAAGGCCACAAATTTCAATTGTAGAAGATAAATAAATCCCAACAAAAATGGTGGCGGTCATGGAGCTATAGTGAGCAGGAGGCTTGGGTTGGAGGAAACCAAGCTTTCCACCCACCCTGGCCAGCCCTGGCCTCTGCTCAAGGAGGTGCTGAAAAATAAAAGAAAAAAAAAGAAAAAAAGGAGGGGCTGGGAGCTTGGGTTGCCAGGTGGTGATCAGGTCAGGATGGAATGGCAGTTATGGGTGATCAGGCTGGTGGGGGGCAGGGCCATTGGGGGTAAGCAGATCAGCAGAGGGGCCAGTTAGGGATGAGCATGCCAGTAGGGAGGGGAAGAGGGGGGAGCAGGCCAGCAGGTGGGTAGTCAGAGATGAGCAGGCTAGCAGGGGGCATTTGGGGATGCACAGGCAGGCAGGTATGTAGAGCGATTAGGGGAAATCAGGCAGGCAAGCAGGCAGGTGAGTGGCTAGAACCAGCAATACCTGATTGTGAGAGGGATGTCTGACTGCCGGTTTTGGCCCAATCTCTGTCCAGCAGTAGGACATTCTTTGAGGGGTCTCAGATTGGAGAGGGTATAGGCCATGCTGAGGAACACTCCCGCCCTATGCATGAATTTTGTGCACCAGGCCACTAGTGTAATATAATATGGAGTCCACAAAGAAATATAAAGATGATATAGATAGATTATAGATAAAGAGACAGATGATGATGATAGATAGATAGATAGATAGATAGATAGATAGATAGATTATAGATAGATAGATAATAGATTCTTGATTTATAATCAAGGTGCAATGGTTGAACATGTGGAAATAATGGTCTTTCAAACAAATGGTGCTACTTCAATGAATATGAATATTGAAAACAAAATATCTGGATTCCTATCTTATACAAAATCAATGCCACAGTCTACCAAAGCTTGCCATCTTTACCAGATGCATACCTCATTGGAAAGAAATAAAGTTCTAAAGCCTAATCACTTGTATATGTCTTAATAAACTATTTTCCTTTGTATTATGATTAAGATTAGTATTTTAGATGATTTTCTTTAGTGAGATTAAAATGTAATCTATATGTATATTTTGGAAAATTTATTTTCCTTTTCCTTTCCCCCTCTGCTCCTTTCTCTTTCTCTTTCCTCTCTTCCCACAATCTATCCTTTCATTCATTCAAAAACATGCATCAGATATTGGGGTAACAACTCAGCAGCCCAATACCTACAGAACTATTTTAAAACAAACCATGTAGAAAAAAATCCCATTGCCAACACATGTAAGATTTTACAGGAATCCAATTAGGGAAAATACTGGCCATCTGGCAATGGAAGCCAGACCATGGCAATAGCCTACTGAATTTTGCAAATTCCTTTCCGCTTTACACAGGGAAGCCCTCTGGAATCACCAATTGCTCACTGTGCCTGCTTTACTTGTATCTATTACCTGCCTGAACCCTGGAAAAATTTTTATTTAAGATCCCTGTTAGCATTAATGTTTGAATAGAATAGTGAGATATAAAAACATGTTTCTAAATAATTGAGAATGCATAAATGTCAATATTGTTTTCTATTTATATACAGTTTTCAGTATTCTACATATGGTAACTAAAATAATTTTTTTCTTCTTGTTTTTTTTAGTTTTTTGACAAATCCTTTCTTGTTTTCACAGGAACATTAGCCCAAATTTACAGATACTGTGTTACAGATAAAATCGTCACATTTAAAACCATATGTCACACTGAACTATTCAATAGGCATCAAGCCTTTCCTACTCCCAGATCTTTAAAGATATAATTTTATGCTCACTTAAGATGGAAAACTGCATTAGTCTTGAAGGTAAGCCTATTTATGTGGATGAATTTGCTAAATTATTTCACCAAATTACTAGATAAAGAGACATTAGTATAAAGACAAGATTTTCAATTTACATATGTCTTCCTCCATATTAATCATCTGGTAGGAATTAAAATCTCGATAGCAACAGGATAAGTGGGAATACTTGAAGGAATCTGCTTATTTACACATTAATATTGACAATTAAAAAATTGTAATAAGAATTTCAATTCATAAAGTGACTTTGAATCATTTAACATTTTATGAGAATTTTTAGTTTTATTTCAGGCCATCATTATATTGTGATTATAGAAAGACATAAAACTATATTACTATTTCAACCTGAGTTTTATAAAATAAGTAGTTCAAAACTCTGAAAAGTCTTTCAGGAATGAGATGCATTTCACTATAACTATTTTGCACTCCCATATAAGTAATTTATAAATTTCTTTCAGACACAGAAGCACATAACGGATGTATATGCTTTAAGGAAATACTGATATGTTCTCATATACACAAAAAAATGTAATGACAACTAAACTGAATTCAGATCCTAGTCATGCACAATTGGCTTCATTTAACTGTTTGTGTGTGTGTGTGTGTGTGTGTGTGTGTGTGTGTGTGTGTGCAAGCGCACGCGCATGCTGCAGGCACCTGCATGTACATAATGCACATAAACACACATGCAGAAATTTTTTTTCCCTTTTCAGTGACTATTAAAAGACAGGTATAAAATACAGAAATTTAAAAGCAACCATAGATGCATCTGTGAAAAAAAATTTCTGCTTCAGCGGTGACCAGAATCCCAGTACCACTTAACCAATTGAAAACTATGACACTAAAATTGCAATGTTTTACATAAAATATGTACAATGGTAGTAAGTAAAAAGAATCAATAATTGGTTTGACGTACATACATACACATCCAATGTTGGGCAATTTCTGACTTAGACATTCCTGACACACAAATTGTTTTCATCACCATTAAGATCGAATCACTTAGAGGACTGAGGCTTCACCTCCAGCTTCTCATGCTGCCCAGTCCTTTCCACTCTAGGGCCAACCCATTTCTTCTCTTCCATCCTGTCCCAGTTGTTTATTTTGAGGTCTAATAATAAAGTAAGGCAACCACTATTCCCCTCCCCCCCACCTCATCTCTGCCTCTTCCATTGCCCCAGTGTGCCCAGTGAGAAGGAAAAAAAAAAGGAAGTAGCCCTGAAGATGTGGAGCAGAGATAGGAAACAAAATAGATAAGAAAGAAAACCTTGGTAAGTTTCTGAAAGTTCATTATCAGCCACACATTTCTTCCCTTCACATAAACTTAGTCCTGAGTCTGCTCTTTAGCCCTCTAGGCCTTAAATATACTTAAAGCCCTGCTAAATTTCCCATTCTTTGGCCACTGCATCTACCTTGAAAACTGGTCTTCAATATTCAATAGCCTTATGTCTGTCTCTAGCTCCTAATAGGCTCCCATCTTATTGATTTAGAAGTTGTTACCAAGTCTTATGAATATACAACCTTGCTTTGCAGTTTTCAAAAATTTTATCAATAAATATTTGACAAGTTTCATACACAAAATGTAATGAAAAATTTATCTTACACTGGCACTAGAGTGAATCCAAAATAAAATTCCCAATGAATCAGTAGTCAACTACTCTGCTCTTAGCTCTAGGTCATTGATGTTGTTGGGAATTTTGTGTAACATTATATATGGCGGCGCCCTATCTATTTGTGGATTTCAGCTATATTATAGGACACCAAAAGCTGCACAGCAAGCCTCTGACTTGAGTTTAGGCAGTTTTCCTGGTCTCTGATCCCTCCAATTTCTTTGTCATCACATTTCAAGTGTGTGTAAATGATATAAACAGATGATAGATAGATGATAGATAATAAATGAATGCTAGATGGTAGATAATATGAATTCAATCATATCTCTTTCACTGTGTGTTTTCCATATTTACATCTCTCATTCAAAAATCAACATTGCTACCTAGATTATGCTGTTTATAACATTTATATCTCCATGGAGACCATATAAATATAATTTTCCTGTTCTATTGCATACTTCATTCTCTTTACTTGTTTTCTATACCTCAGCTAATAGAAATTGTGATACAAAAATATATATTATTTTGTCTTTGTCTAGTGTTCCTGGCACAGAACTTCTAAAACATTTGGAATTCCTGAACTAGAGGATCTTCTTTTGTCATTCATAATGAGCCCCTGTGATCTCACCTGAGTCTTTGCTATGGACTTGATTCAGGGTGAGGCCCTTTCAGAGCCTCAGGTTTGAGACAGATCAACTGAAAAAAAAACAAGAGTTGGGAAACTCACAGCCACAACCCACACCAGCCCACCTTGCAGGGAAGGGAGAAGGATGGACTAGAGACTGGATTAAAAAAAATTGAATAATGATATTCAAAGAGCTTCTGGATTGAAGAACAGGTAATGTGCTGAGAGGGTCGCCTCTCCAGAGAGGACATGAAAGTATACCCCTCCACCCTCACTATATATTTCCATGCCTCTTCTATTTGGCTATTCTTGACTTGAATCATTTGTAATAATCAGTAAACATAAGTAAAGTGTTTTTCCTGAGTTTTGTAAGGTATTCTAATAAACTATCAAATCTGAATAAGGGGTGGGTGACCTTATAGGCATAGTGCAGGTGGATGGGGCAGTCTATTAAGACAGCCTTTAAATGTCTGGCATCTGATGCTAACCCCAGGTAGTTTCAGCATAGGATTGAATTTTTGGACATCCACTTAGCTTGGAGGATGAGATATATTTCATCCCCGGTAATCTCTCAAATCTTTCTCTCCCTCCCTTTTTTTTCCCCTTCCCTTTAACCATGCAACTTCTTGAAAGATATGTCCACAGTAAATATTAGCCATTTCTTTCCTCTCCTTTTTAAAAAATCTCTCCTTTCATCTCCTTCCTCCTCTCTTTTTTTCTACTTCTCTCAGTTTCTCATTCCATACCTGTGTCTGCTGGAAACCAATTCCAGCATGTCATAATTGTAAGAGTTTCATCAAAAGGTTGATGGAACTTGGGTAATCAACAAGGGCTGAGTCACATATATTATCATCTGTTGGAATGTCTAAGGTCATTTCCTCCAAACCTGAATAAGATAATTGTTTGCTGTCAGACAGCTCAGGGCATCTTAATCTACATGTTATTGCCTTCTTCTGGCCAAACACCTGAACACCCTTAAGCTATTCCCCATTCTATATGAAACTCTACCCTTTGAAGTGTATCTCCATCTTGCCTTAGGACAAATTGTGCTAATAAAAAGCAAGGGGTCCTGTGACAAAGAGAACTTAGCTCCATCAGCTAAAGCTCCTCTGACCCCCAATTCCTTTCAAAATTATCTTTCTTTTTTTGACTCTCACTTAATCTATGCACAGCCTTTCTCCAGATTGCTGAACCCTTATTAATGCTGGAACAAGAACTCCAGCATGTGTCCCTTGGAGCACCTCTACCTTTCATTAAAGCTCCAAGTTTGTATTACCATCTGCCTAGCTTGATATCTCCAACTGGAGATTTCAAAGGCACCTCAAACTCAACATATCTGAAACTAGATTTATTATCTCTCCTTTGCTGAAATATTCCTCTGTGGTATTTTCTAACTCAGTTAAAAACATCATGTAGATTAATTACCCTCATTTTTATCTTCTTTATTCGTGCTCAATATGGATTAAAAGAATTGTAAAGCACTAAGTTAGTGTTTAGGTCTTCTTTAACTTAAGGTAACTACTGACCATAATGCTTCATTCATCAAATATACCAGAATAACAGAAGTATAGGCAGTCAATTTGCATTTTGGTGTTTCATTTGTGTACCTATATCATCTTCATAATCAAGAGAAGGAATTTGTAATAGCTCTGGATTATCATTCTAGGTGAAATTTATTTGTGTTAACTACTTCACTTCAGAAAAAAGAAGGCAGTGCTAATTTTAATTAAAAATTCAGAACACTAATTCACCTAGCCAGAAATTAATTCCACAGAAAGTTCTTTCTTAAAGAGTGTTATTTCCTAATTAACACATTGGGTATATGTTACATTCATCTAAATAAGGCTGATATTAGGAATGGGGTAAGAAACTGATATTCTTTCTTAAAATAAATTTTATTAAAGTATGATCTTCATGCAGTAAATCACAACTACTTTAAACATATTGCTCAATTGTATACTTCTGTGTAACCACCTCCACAGTCAAGGTATAGAACATTTATTTCCACAAAACCATAAAGTTTCTTATGCTTTTTGTATCAGGACCCCTTACCTCTCCCCACCCCAATATCAAGGGAAATTTATGTGCATTCTGACATTTGCATCATCTAGAATTTTATCTGAATGGAAACATACTATATGAACTCTTTTGTATCTAGTTTCTTTTGTATAACATACAATTTTTGCAATTAAACCACCTCATTACATGCATTTTGCTTTTTTTTTTTTCAGGGTATTTTTTTGATTTCTATTGTATGAATTCACCACAAATCATTCATCCATTTGCCTAGTGATAGACTTGTTTCCAGTTTGGGGCAATAGTGAATAAAGCTTCTAAGAACATGCATATATGTATCTTTGGATGTATATATGTTTCTCCATTTCCCATGGGTAAATATCTAAGAATGGAATTGTAAGGTTATACATTAAGGGTATGTTTAATTTGATAAGAAATTTCAAAATTGTTTTCCAAAGTGGTTGAAACATTTTACATTTCTATCAATAATACTAAATCAGTGACATTAATGATTATGTTTTACAATTTTTTCATATTCCACAATTTTAAATCTGCTTTTTCATTAACTCTTTAGAATAGAGTAGGAATATAGCTATAATGAAGAGTTTATCTATTCCAAATTTCAATTTGGAATGATTTTTTTTCAGGTTTTTTTGAATCTCTGTTATTAGTTACATAAACTCTTAAGATTGTTATGTCATCTTGACGAATTGAATCCTTGATAAAAGGTTCCCTTTTATTCCTGCTAATATTTCGTTTTTTAATGTGTATTTTCATCAGAATTAATAAAACTATTCTAATTGGTGTTTTTGCCTCCCTGAAAAAGTTTATATAAAGTTACAAAAAAAAAATTGTCAGCCCGTTTGAAATTGAATTGCCATAGCCTAGAGCAAAGAATATCCTTACATGATATTATCCTACAACATCACTTAATTTTTTATATTCCACAACAGCATATTGTACAACTACCCCAAACAAATGTACAAACTAATTCTTTGAATTTTTAGCAGCAATTTAAAAAGAGGACATGAAAGGATATAATTCCTTTCAGAAGGAATTGAGGCACTAGGAAGGCACTTGAGCATTCTACACTGGCCCTCTTTCCTCTTTTGCCAAGAGGGACCCTCTTCTCACAACCCAATGGCCCTCAGCTGTAGCCTGAGCTCTCTATTCACATTGAGGTGGAAGCCTTGAGGGGCTGATATAATGGATCTGTCTTTCCC
This sequence comes from Lasiurus borealis, assembly GCA_004026805.1. Taxonomy (NCBI): domain Eukaryota; kingdom Metazoa; phylum Chordata; class Mammalia; order Chiroptera; family Vespertilionidae; genus Lasiurus; species Lasiurus borealis. The sequence continues at coordinate 54,738 of PVJN01008662.1, read as the reverse complement.
CAAATGGTGTGAGCTGGGCCCTCCCTGGAGCAGGAACCTGAATTCCCCAGATAAGAGATCAGTGCCAGTGGGTCCCCGCCAGCAGGCAAGGGGATCCCCAAGGCAAGTGCTGGGCGGGAGGCCATGAGGGCATAGGCTACCATGAAGACAGAACTGAACCTCACAACACCCTGCTTGGCCCCTGAGAATGACTGGTTAGCCAGAGACCGGTAAGATTCCTCAGGGAAGGAACAACCTAAGACAGGCACAGTTTCAGAGGAGTCATTAGGAGAGAACTTGGGGGTCAATAGAGGTACGGCACAGACCCTCACTCCCACTCCAACCTTTCAGGGGTCTGAACCTTCACCCCTTCTGAGGGAGGTCTCCTGCCCCCATGGATACCTCACTTCCCATGCTCAGCTCAGCTCAGGACCCAGGTAACAGACAAAAATATGCCAGCTGCCCTATATCTGAATTCAGCCTAGCACTAGGAATGCTCAGTGCCTACTCAATACAAATAAACCTTTCCACTAATAAATACAGGGTCATCTAAGATTGTTGGTAGAGTATTAAATTTGACATAAAAGAGTTAGCAAGCTTTCAGATTAATTTAAATTGGCGAACTGAAATAAGCGAACACCCAAGAAAATTTAAGTGTACTGGACAAAAAGCTGTTTCTAAAGTATTAATTAAAATTTCTATTGATAGCTCATCTCATCGTAAAATTGTTTAATATGTAATGAACATAAAACGGGCATATTTGTGCGCAAAAAAATAAAATTTAAAGTTATCAAGATTGCATTAAAATATTTTACCAAATTCTCCATTAATAAAAAAAAAGGGGGGTAGGATAATATCATGTAAGGAAAAATATTTGGTAAGCAAATTACATCTAGAAAATTTTCACTTTAGAAAATTAATTTCCATTTGTAATATTAACAGCAAAGACACCCATTAAAAACACACATGGTGTCAAAATAAGCCAAAGGAAAAGCAGGTAGACAAAAATAAAAAGGACCCCAAGTCAATTTTATAGAAAAGATTCCTTTATTAACTCTTGGTTGAGAATATGTTTATATACTTTCAGAAAACAACTCCAAGACCAAGTGGACTCCTGCAACAGAGAGGAACTGACAGGTCTGCTCCAACCACGAAGGCAAGAGGAGAAACAGTCCAGAGATGGAAAACTCGGACCACGCCTTGCCATGGGAGCAGTTAGCACCTGTGCATCGCTACAGGATGCCCAGGACCAAACCAGAGAGGGTCAGACTGGCATTGCCACCATTTGTCCACTATCCAGATGCCATTGAGGACATGTACACACAAGGAACTGTTTGACATTGAAAATGGGACTTAAAGCTATCAAACATTGAAATTGAGACTCAAACATTTTTCTTTTGCTCTTGTGGGTTTATTTCTAGCCTACAGGGGCAAGATGTTTTTTAAAAACAGGAATCAGGGGGTTAGGGGGAAGCAGCTGCAGAGGCAAGGAAGCAATGAACATACTGTTGTGCTACAGTGGGAAAGCAGGGTAGGTTGTGGGGAGGAGCCTGTAGAAGATCAACTGAAGGACTTGTATGCATGTGTGTGTAGGCATAGCCAGTGGATACAGGGCAATGCGGGGGAGGGGGCAGGGTAGGAGACGGATGAGGGCATGATCTGGGAGGTGAGGAAGGCAATAGGGAAAAAATAATAATAATAGATTAAAAATAAATAAAAAATGAAAATAAATAAAACCATTTTAGCAGAAACAGGTTTGGCTCGGTAGATAGAGCATGGGCCTGAGGACTGAAGGGTCCCAGGTTCAATTCCGGTCAGGGGCATGTACCCTGGTTGCTGGCAGGTCCCCAGTGGGGGGCATACAGGAGGCGGCTGATCGATGTTTCTCTCTCATCGATGTTTCTAGCTCTCTGTCCCTCTCCCTTTCTCTCTGTGGAAAATCAATAAAAATAAAACCATTCTAGTATTTTCTTGAATAGTGTTTGCAAAATATATTATTTTTCATCCTTTTACTTTGAAATTATATTTTTATATTTAAAGTGTTTACCTTGGAGACAGGATATAATTGTCTTTCTTTTAATCCAGTCTAACAGGCAATGTGTTTTAGTTAGTATGTTTAGATTGTTTATATTTAATGAAATTACTTATAATGCTAGAATTATGTCAACCATCTTGCTATTTTTTCTATTTACTTCATTTTTTTTCTTTTTTGCTTCCTTTCCTGTCTTATTTTGAATTAATTGAACATTTTACTATCCCACTTTATCAACACTAAGAAAACTTTGTTTTTCAACATTTTAGCTTTTTAGATATTTACATCTTTAACTATGACAGCCTAGCTTCAAGTAATGCAATACTTCAGGCATAATACATGAACCTTAAAGCAGTATACTTACATTACCCTCCGTTTTCCTTCCTGATTTCCAATTATGCCCAATTATAGATCACTTGAGACTTTATTATTATTATTATTATTATTATTATTATTATTTTATGACAACTATTATTGTGTTTTCCTTTTTTCTTTTCACTTTAGTTTCTAATACTAGATATTCAAGTTCACTATTTTTCTTCTGCAGTGTCTAATCTACTTTTAATACAATTAAGTGATATTAGTCAGAGAAATACAAATACCATATGATTTCACTTATATGTGGAATCTAATGAACAAAATAAAGTAACAAACAGAATAAAAACAGACTCATAGATACCGAGAACAGACTTACAGCTGTCAGAGGTGAGAGGAGTTGGGGAACTGGGTGAAAAGGTAAAAAGAATAAGCAAAAAAATAAAAAATAAAATAAACAAACAGACAATAGCAATGTGATTGCCAGAGGAAAGTGGTTAGGGGGAGATGAAAAGGACAAAGGAGAGGATAAATGGTGGCAAAAAGAGGCTTGACTTGAATGGTGAGTTCACAATGCAGTCAGTATGCAGATGATGTGTAAACAGAATTGTTCACTTGAAACTGGAATGGTTTTATTAACCAATATGACCCCAATTCAATAAAAAATGTATATGTTATATTCTTCATATCTAGAATTTGGTTCTTTTCTCTCACTTTTTATTTTGCTCATGTTTTTCTTTAAATACTTGAGCATATTAATAAAGAATTTTTAATTCTCTGCCTGCTAATTCCATAAGTATGTCTATTTATATTCCTTGGTTTTTCTCTTTGTTGTAGTCTTCCTTGTGATTTCTTATATGTGTAATAGTTTTTATTAAATGCCGGACAAGGTGAATTTCATATTTTTAAATGCTAGGTTTTAGTATTTTCCCTTTATGAGTTTTGTGCTTTTTCATGGCAAGAAAGTTAAGTATCTTGCACTTTGGCTTGATAGTTTCAAATGTTATTTTTAAATGTTGTTATAGCTGGTTATAAGTGATCTTTATGCCTAGGTTAGATTTCCCTGCCTGCATTTTGTCCTAGAAGATGACTTCAAGCAGAAATCTGGGTTGATAATTGTACTCACTTTACATGTTTCCATCTGTCAGAATTACCATCCTGTTTTGTGACCACTGCATCAATTTGCAGCTAGGGTTCAAGGTCTGGAGAAAGATTTGTACACAAATGAATATGCTAGGCAGAAAATATTAATTTAGAAGGCATTGGGGAGCTAGATGGAGGCTTCACTCTAGCAGAGAAGCTCTCTGAATTTCTGGACCCATTAGCTTTTTGTTTACTAGAATACACATTTTCCCTTTAGCAAAGTAAACATGAAGGCATATGAAAGGTAAAGTTTGGCCAAAACCGTTTGGCTCCGTGGATAGAGCGTCAGTCTGCAGACTGAAAGGTCCCAGGTTTGATTCCGGTCAAGGGCACATATCTTGGTTGTGGGCACATCCCCAGTAGGGGATGTGCAGGAGGCAGCTGATCAATGTTTCTCTCTCATTGATGTTTCTAACTCTCTATCCCTCTCCCTTCCTCTCTCTAAAAAATCAATAAAATATATTTTAAACAAGGTAAAGTTTGGTAAATAATAAAAGGATTGTCAGGTTATGGGATTCCCTTCGGCCAACAGCAGACAAAATTATGCTGATTTTCAGCCCTTGCTGAATATCAAAGTCCATCAGCCTTCTAACAGACTTTTTGCATTTATATGTTAACTGCTTGTTGGTCTTAGCTTCAGCACTCTTTTATCTTATGTCTAAAATCTGAAAGTTTTGCTTCATATATTTTGCTCATTTATGTAGTTTTCTTTCCTTTTTCTAGATTTTTATGATGTGAGGATGTTTTAATTAATCTTGACTAGAGACCGAGGTCTGATATCTATAGAAACTTCTTCAAAATGTATTTGCCTATAAAAGGTAAAAGATTACTTTTACACAGCAGAAAACATTGTTTATCCCAAAATTTATTCCATTTTTGTCAAATGTAAAATACTCAGTGGACTGTGTGGTTTTAAAAGATAACACCATTATTTTTGTGATTAGAGAAGCAGGGATTATCCTCTATCATTCATAATATCTATTTAGGGGAGAAGTTGAATATATATCAGTTAGTTATTACTGTGAATTAAGCCCACATTTTTTGTGGCTTAATACAGCAATCATTTTTTTTCTCATGAATCTATGGATTGGTGAATAATTTCTGCTGATCTGAGTGGGCTTACTGGAGCTCACTTCTGGCCCTTGTTCAGCTGCAGATCTTGGTAGTTTTCTCTTAGTTAAGTTCTCTCACATATTGTGGGCCTCAGTTGGGACATGGGACAGATTCAGTTCTATTCCATGTGTTTTTATGTTTGGTCTAAAGGTAGTGGCAATTTTAAAATTAAAAACAAAAACTCATTGAAGTCTCCTTTGACTGGCATATAATTTCAGCCATCATCAGTGATAGGGTCATTCCATTTTCAACTGTTGGAGAAATAGACCTCACCTATTGTTGGGAAGAGATGCAGGTCATAATGCAAAGAATTTAGATATAGAAAACAGTGGACATTTGGAAACATTTTTATGATCCATCTACCATAAAATCTTTACTACCCAAAATCATCTTGTTTTGGGAAACTAGGCTCAGAAAAACTACAGTGATTTGAAGTTTTCTCTCCTAAGCTTCACTAATCATACTGATTAACTCTAGCATACGGGCAATGAGAACACTAGCAAATCTCATTAATCAGCCATCTATGTCTGTCTTCTCCAGCCTCTGCCTCTGCCCATCTTTGCCACCTTTATTGCTTCTGTGGCCAAATCTTTTAAATATATCATAATGTATGATTTAGTAAGTACTTTTAAATGAAACCTATTTGAGCACCTTGCTAAAATATTTTTATAGCACTTTTTACCACCACCCATATGACATGTACCATATTTTCCTTCCATTTTGGCTATTCGTTTTAGTATGTGATTATCCACAAGGAAATAGATTTTGCCCTAGAGCCTCCAGAAAAGAATACAGTCCTGCCAATACCTTAATTTTAGTTCAGTAAGACCCATGTTGTATTTCTGACCTACAGATTGCAGAGTAATATATGTATTGTGTATACTACTGTTTGTAGTAATTTGCTACAACAACAGCAGAAAACATATATTGTGGGGATGGTAAGGGATGATAGAAGAGACATTTTCCAGAAATGGACAGCTATCTTCAGATTACCACCTTTATTTTTTACTTAGAGTTAGAAGAATTCCTTTCAAAGCTTTAGGACATAAGCCTCCTTGGAACAATAACATTTTCTCTCCAATGCAACTGTCTTCAACATGAACTTTTTTTTCCCCTTCATAATGTCGCATCTGTGTGCATATGCAGAAACCTGAGATTAAAATATATACAGAATAAGAGAAATAGAAGAGGTATGTCAGGTAATATAAACCCTCAAATCTACACCACAGTCATTGCTACAAACCTTTGCCAACTGCCTGCTACATGGAAGGTATGTTGCTATGTACTGATGATTTAGAAAATAACCATTTGGTTTCTGCCTTCATTGTGACACCATTCACTTAGTTGATGTCATGATTAACTTAGTCTATTTCTGAGTATTGCTTTTAGGAGGAACTAGTAAATCACCCCCAAAAGTTGGCCTTTTTTTTTATTATATAGAGTTTTTCAGTGGTACTTGATTTTTCCAAAGATGATGGTTCCCATAAAGCATTAAATCACCAGTGCAGAAATATTTCTTATTTCCCATCCAGAACCCACTAAGGCGGAAATTTTAAGTGAAACATTTTAGGAAGATCCAACAGAAACTGGAAAACCATTGTGTTCTGGCTATTAGTCACCATATTGAGTATGAAAAAACAATTGAACAAAGATATAGAAGGCCATTTTCAGTTGTTGTTTATATATAGAGAGAAGGCAATGCACACTTAATTTCTGATTGGAGAAAAACTTTTTTATAGGTACTAATAAAAACTGGCTCTTCAAGTAGCAAATGACCTGAGATCAAACCAATTTTATAATTGTGATAACTTGTAATTGTGTGATTTTTGCAAAAATTCCTTAATTTCTATGAACTTCTATTTTCTCATTATTCAAACATTCAAATGATTTTCTGAACCACAAAAATATTATCAGTATTATATAATATGGAGAAGGGATTATAAACACACATAATGATGTTTTTGGTACATATAAATAAAATAAAGGGTTTTTTATTCATACTTTCATTTATTCAAAGCCTACTTGACACTTGCAAATACAGAGACAATTCTTGGACATAATGGTTCCATACACTTAAGAATTGCTGATTTCAAGTTTTGATTTTCAAATAGAATCACCAGTCTGCTAAGATTTGCATGAAATGATTCAACAGAGAAATTATAAATTAATTTTCCCCTTTGTTCCATATTTCATTTGTAGATGTTTCATAAGCAACTCCTTTAGGAAGGAAAAATATCCAGCATATCAGCATTTTTCAAGCACAGTACAGTTTGAACAGCTTAATGACAGTATCTCCTAAAGTAGAGATTTTTTACTCACAGAGAATGCTTTCTCCCACTTTTACAAATTAGAAAAAAATTTCTAGTGCCTTTTATGCCAATTTTTCTGATATTAAAATTCTGATGGAAACATGCACGTTCAATGAAACTGCTTCATCACTTCTTGAATGCAAGCCTATGTCTTTTTCCTTTATATCCTCCATGCTCCTAGCCATAGTAAAGATATATATGTATATTTAATATATATTAGATATTATATTCCTAAAACAAAAAGAAAGTTTGTTTTTAAAGTCATATTTTATTGTATTTTTAAAAATAAGAAAACTACTAAACTACACTTCACTTGCTTTGTGAGAAAAATAACCCTCTACCAGTAATTCTCAATCCTGGTTGCAAAATAGAATGACTCTAGACAACCTTTAAAAATTATCTATATCCAGAAATTCCCCCCTTCTAATTTAATTGGTCTGGGAGAGGACCCAGTGTAAATCGGGATTTTAAAAAAGGTTTCTCAAGTCATTTTAATGAATGGCCAAAGTTGAGAAATAATGACATACACCAATGGGTTAGTGGTTCATAGCCTTTGAATCACCTGAAGGAGCTTAAAAAATGATAACGTTCAAGGCACACTCCAGACCTATTAAATAAAACTGTCTGGTGGAGGTTGGCATTTTTTAGAGTTCCCCAGCATGTGCCACCAGAGTTGAGAACCACTGCCCACATCATGTCAGTGATGTAATTATTATGATGAACATTAGGCATCAAATGATCCATTATGCAACTTTATAGTCCAACTCACTGCAGCTGAGACTCATATGAGACTCCATATCTTTGTTTCACATATGGAATTAACAAAATTAATTTCAGGTTCTATCACACCTTTACTAAGATGAATATTGTGTCAGTGATTAGAGAATTGTGTCTAGTTTTCCTGACATATTTGCTTTCACAATACTTTGAGAACTAAGAGTATATATGAGCAAATATTAATATCATCCCATGTAAACAAGTTTAGTCCTGGAATTGGCCTTGAGCAACTCATGATTTCAGGAGTCTCTGGGTCTCTTATCAGTTACATTGTGAGGACTTTTTAAACCTTGCAATTGGCTTATGTCCTTTATGCTTACCACTCTTAGTGTCTGCTAATCCTAAGGGAATCCTTTTACTATTATAAGGATGTACAGGATCCATATTACTTATGTTATCACCATTTTTCTAAAGCTCCATTATGCCCAGAATGTCAGAATATTTGGGAGAAGCTAAATCTTTTCTAGACACTTTGATATTACCTGTCTCTAATGGAGCACCATCATTGTTGTTTATATTTCAGTATATTTCTTCAATTAGCAATGGAAGAGGCATCACTCTCATGTCATTGATAATTTGACTGAATAACAATTAGAATAGTCTTTAGTACTGAGATTGTTTTGAATTTCTTTACATGGTCTTTGTCTAGAAACATTTTATTGCATGGTCTTTGTTGGCCCTCTTGTAAATCTGTTTTGGAACAGGATCTTTAGGCAGCTGGATTTGAAATGAGGCATTGTTAGTTGTGAAATGAAATTCTCAGTCCTTCTGTGGTTTTGGTGTGAGAATTCCATCTGGAAGTGGATCAGGCCTTACTATCTCAACATATGTCCCAGGGACTATACTCTCCAAGTAATTAAAACAACACTGTGGTTCCAAATTCAGCAGTTTTCTCCCTCCTTGCTGTCAGACATCCATCTATGAGTGTATAAACTTTAAGAAATGAAATAAGAGTGTGGAGAGATATTTATAATTAACAAAAAAATATATCCTCGTCAAAATTAAGTGAGGTTGACCGAGACCGGTTTGGCTCAGTGGATAGAGCGTTGGCCTGCAGACTGAAAGGTCCCAGGTTCAATTCTGGTAGGGGGCATGTACCTTGCTTGCAAGCACTTCTCCACTGTGGGGCTTGCAGGAGGCGGCTGATTGATGTCTCTCTCTCATCGATGTTTCTGACTTTCTATCCCTCTCCCTTCCTCTCTGTAAAAAATTAATAAAATATATTTAAAAAAAATTAAGTGAGGTTGAAATATTCTTCTGGTTTGTATTCTACTTAAGATTATTGTTCTGACTTTGTTTACCTATAAATCATCTGAATTCTCACCATTTCCCTGCACTTCAACATTTTAGTGTCTCAGAATAAACTTCTCTACCATTAACTCATTGGACATGTCAAACAACTATGGGCCTTTCTCATTATAAAGCTCTGGGGCACAATAAAATGGCTTATATTGTCAAGGTAGAAAGAGGTCAAGGAATAGGTCTTCACACTATACATTTGAAAAAAATACAGGACAAAAGTTTCTGTACCTCATTATGTCACACAAGCCAGATGGACATTGAGACCTGGATGGGAGAGAAATTCACTCACTGCTTCTTTTGTCTCTTTTTTAAAATATATTTTTATTGATTTCAGAGAGGTAGAGAGAGAGATAAATAAAGAGAGAGAGGGAGGGAGAGGAACATCAGTGATGATAGAGAATCATTGATAACCCGCCTTCTTTATGACCCCCACCCTGGGGATTGAGAACCTCAACCCAGACATTTGCCCTGACCTGGAATGAAACTGTGACCTCCTGGTTCATAAGTGGATGCTCAACCACTGAACCATGCTATCCAAGCCCTCTGCCTCTTGTATAGACCACAAATGGTCATGGATGGTTGGTAATGACAGGAAATAAAGTGGGGAAAAAAAAGATCCTTGACACAGTATTATAAAAAGTACTAGAGGCCCAGTGCATGAAATTCATGCATGGGTAGGTTCCCTAGGCCTGGCCAGCAATCAGAGCCAATCTATGGAGCTACTGGTGGGATGATTGGGAGGCCTCTGCTGACACCTGCCTTGGCTGGCATGGCACCACTCACTCACTGGCCCTGCTCTCCTCTGCCACCACTGACCGCCTCCCTCTATGGGGAGGAAGGGGCAATCAGGGGACTCCCTTCTGGCACCTGCCTTGGCTGGTGGGGGCCTGGAGTCTGGAGGCAGCTCCTGTTTTGAGCATCTGCCCCTGGTGGTCAGTTAGTGTCATAGCAACTGGTTGTTCCACCATTTGTTCTGTTGTTTAGTCTATTTGCATATTAGGCTTTTAATATATAGGACTAGAGGCCCAGTGCATGAAACTAATGTACATGGGTGGGGGGAGGGGTCCTTCAACCCAACCTGCACCCTCTGGCAATGTGGGACTGAGGGCTCCTAAACACTCACCTGCCTGCCCAGCTGCCTGATCACCCCTAACCACTCGTCTGCCTGCCTGATAGCCCCTAACTGCCTATGCCTCAGCCCTTGCCACAGCAGCTTCAACTGGAAGGACATCCAGAATTTTGTCCAGAAGATTGTTCGGCATATTACGCTTTTATTATTATAGATTATATGACAAAATAAGAATTTTGACTTTGATCAGGTATGGCACAAAACCTTATTAAGAGAAAATGAAGAATACCTATGTAAATGAAGGATGCAGCATATTCATAGGTTGGAAGATTCAATTTAAAAATAACTATCCTTCCTAAATTGAACTGTAAATTCAAAGCAATCAAAATCAAAATCCATGAAGTTTTGTGAAACTTGGTAAACCTCCTTTCAAATTTATATACTGCCCTAACCAGTTTGGCTCAGTGGATATAGTGTCAGCCTGTGGACTCAAGGGTCCCACATTTGATTCTGGTCAAGGGCATGTACTTTGGTTGAGAATACTTCCCCTGTAGCGGGTGTGCAGGAGGCAGCTGATTGATGTTTCTCTCTCATCAATGTTTCCAACTCTCTCTCCCTCTCCTTTCCTCTCTGTAAAAAATTAATAAAATATATTTTTAAAAATAAATAAATAAAAGAAAATTGATATACTAATGCTAAAGTCCAAAAGTAGATAGTCAAGATAATTTTGAAGAAACAGAACAAAGTTAGAGGTCTTATCCTCAAGACTAATTGTAAAGCTATAATCATTCAGGCAGCATGGGAATCCTAACAAAGGAGAGTTGAATAAACTAACCGAAGTTAATAGAAATTCTATTCACTGACCCATGCATACAATATCATTTGACTTATAAAGAGATGTCAGGATACTGCAATGAGTACAAGATGGCTCTTTTAGTAAATGGTACAACAGGCCCATTGGAAATCTCTGAAAAAAACATAAATTTTTAATCTATAACTTACTCCTTACAAAAAAATTAATTCCAGATTGTTGAAGACAAAGTTAAATTATAAATCATCTAGAATATAATATTTTCTATGCAGAATTTTTTTATAAAATACTAACCAAAATAACAAACCTTAATAAACTGGGCCATATTAATATAAAAAGTCTATATTTATCAAAAGACCTTATTATAAGATTGAAAACACAGGCAACAGAGTAGAAAATACTTGCCACACACATCTAATAAAGGAATCATATGTCAAATACATTTTTTAAAAATCTCCTCCTAAAAAACTAAATCAGAGCAAGAAAACAAGTTTTATAAATAGTTCAAAACATCTAAACAGGCACTTCACAAAAAAAGAGACATCCAAATTGTGAATAAGATTATAAGAATGTGGCCAATCTTACGGGTCATTGAGGAGAGAAAATTAAAACCATAACAAATACAATTATATGCTCACCAAATGGCTAATATTGGACATACTGACAATACTAAGGGCTATCAAGATTTGGACTAAGGGATACTCTCATATACAGCTGCTGGAAAAAATTATTAGAGCCATTCGAGAAAATTGCTTGATAATATTTATAATGACACATGTTACTCCAAGCAAACAATTACACTCTTAAGAATATACTTAAAATCGTGTCTATAGTTTAACATAGATAAATAAAAATATTTATAACAGCTATCATGGAAAAACCCCAAAATGAAAATTTTAAATGTGAATCAATAGCAGAGTTGATAAATAAATTCTGGTAATCCATACAGTGGGTTATTACACAACAAAGAGGATAAGCAAATTACTGTTACATATAACAATATGAATAAAAAACAACTTTGGCTGGAACCGGTTTGGCTTAGTGGATAGAGCGTCGGCCTGTGGACTGAAAGGTCCCAGGTTCGATTCCGGTTGGGGGCATGTACCTTGGTTGCAGGCACATCTCCAGTGTGGGGCATGCAGGAGGCAGCTGATCGATGTCTTTCTCTCTCATTGATGTTTCTGACTTTCTGTCTCTCTCCCTTCCTTTCTGTAAAAATCAATAAAATATATAATTAAAAAACAACTTTGCAGTTGAGCAAATATGATGGATATAAAAGACTCATACCATTATCCCATTTATGTTAAGTTCAAAACAGACCAAACTAATTGACAGTACAGAAGTCCTTCAAAAGAATATATGCACCCTTATGTTCATTGTAGTGTTCTTTATGATAATAAAGATTTAGAAGCAGCCCCAGTGCCTATGAGTAGATGAGTGGATAAAAATTCTGTGCTACATTCACTTGGCCACAAAAAGGAAGCAAATTTTATCCTTTGTGACAGCATGGATGGACCTGGAAAGCATTATACTAACTAATATAAGTCAATCAGAGAAAGAAAAGTACCATGTGATTTCTTGCATATGTGGAATCTAATGAATAAAATGAACTAACAAGCAAAATAGAGACAGTCTTATAGATAGAGAGCAAATTGAGAGCCGTTGGGGGTGGGGAGCAATGGGTAGAAGTGGATACAGAGATTAAGCAATAAAGAATAAAAAAAAAAAAAAAAGAAAGATCTCATGGACATGAACAACAATGTGGTGCTTGCCAGGGCAAGAAAGGGTTAGGGTGGTGGAAAAGGAGATAGGGTGAATAAATAATGATGGATGAAGTCTTGACTTAGGATGGTGAACACACAATACAGTGTACAGTTGATTTGTTGTAGAATTGTACATCTGAAACCTGTATAATTTTGTTGAGCAGTGTCACCCCAATAAATTCAATTAAGAAAAAAAAAATAGAAGTCCTATAAGTGGTTACTTTGTGGAGGGAGATGAAAGAGTCTTTGGGAGTTCTAGAAGTTTCTTTTTTTTTAATGTGTGGTCATTAATCAAGTGTGATCACATAGTAAACTCTGCACTTATGATTTGTGCACACTTTAGTATTAATGCTATAATTTAATACAAATTTTACTTTAGACATTTTTTTAGGAATTTAACTAGAATGAAATATGCTATTTTCTCAGGTAGGATACAGCTTTTTCTTGCATTATGTTAAAATAAAACTATTTTCTTAGCAATATTTTCAACAACTAGTAGAGAAAAGATTTGCCTTAAAAAGAAAAGAGAGATTAATGTGCATTTGTAGGAAATAGATAATGAAAGATTAAATTGTATGGAAATAGAGAAATGAGACAGAATATAGTGTTTCACAGACAGAAATCATAGGACTTGATATTCAATTATCTATAAGATGAAGAAAAAAGATGATAAAAGTCACTCTAAAGTTCCTAGCTTGGTAGACTTGAATGATTATGCAAATGAACACAATGAAGTATTTTGGGGGATATTTTTAGTTGGAGGTATTCGAGAGTTATCTAGATGGACATGCTATATTTTATGCCATTGAAAATATGGGTCTGAAACTTAGTAAAAATGTCAAGACTAAAAATGTAAATTTGTATCTCAGCAAATGTATGTCTCACATTTATATTTTATGAATAAAGTCCTTTTTTCAATTTTATAATAACTTTTATTTTATTTTATTGTCTAAGGTATTACAAATACTAATATATATGTCTCCTTTTTTTTTTTCTCATTGACCTCCTTCTGGCTTGAATAAAATCTTTAAAATAGGTGTAATTCCCTTCCCTACACTGAGAAAATGTATTGTGTGAAGAGAAGACATCCAAAAAAAGCTGGGAGAATCAGATAAGGAAGAAGTTTGAAGTATTTATCTTAACTGCTTTTCAGTGTCAGTAACATATCTAAACACACAGTATACCTTAAAAGTTCTTATACTGCTTTTTATACTTTAATATCTATTTCCCAAGCATAAGAATTATTATTAGAAGCATCACAAATAGCACGTGGTGTTCCGCAAAATTTAACTTATCACTCACATCTGCACCATAATATTCTCTGAAAACAGTATTAGATTAAATTTGTTACAATGGTAGTTATTTCAGAAATATCTTACAATTTAAATAAAATTGATGTGAACTTATTTCTATAGCCTCACAAGTGAATTTCAGAGGTCTAAATCAGATATTCATAAAAATCTCCTGGAAAATGATATTGTTGAGAACCACAATTTAAATCAAAGTGGAACATAAAATATTCCCAGTTTGTATAAGATTATCAACAAAAATTTAGGAGATTATTCTAGTTGCTAAAATATTATAGTTTCATTCTGAAACCTATTCATCCATTACAGTTTACTGGAGTTCACAGCATGTTCTCTGAATTCATGGTAACAATACCACTAAGGAGAAAAACACACTCCACTTTCCTGTCAGTTCATCCATTGTTCTGGCTAGTATCTTTAAACAATATTTAGTGTTTTTAAACAATACCCATTTTACTAGATTTTACAGTTTTGGAGTTCAGAAATGGCAGGGCTCAGCTGGGCAACTCATCTCCATGTGTCATTGATGGAGGTGCATTCATCAATTTGGCTGGTAGTGTACTGGGGAGAGGATTGAAGGTGACATACTCCCATGTTCAATATCTTAGCATGTTTGGCTGGATGACTGGGCTCATCTGTGACTACCAACTGAAACACCTCCCAGAGACCTCTCCAACATGGTAGTTTCAGAAGAGTCAGATCAGCGGGCAGACAGTTCAGGGTTCCCGGTGGTTCAGGGTTTCTGGTGTCAGTGTTCTAAGACAGAGGAAGTATGTATTGCTAGTTTCTTAAGGCCTGAGCCTGAATGTGGCACAATATCTGCTATCATGATTTTGTCTACTCAGGTTCAAGGAGAGGGAACATAGACCATTTGATTAGATTATTATGTACCTGAGAAAAACGATCTTTATGGTCTGTTTTTATTTCATAAATAAGTTAGAAAATAAAAGACTCCCACACAGAAAAAGACTAAAGACTAGACTGAAATTGATGGACTTACCTTGATCTCCACTCATGAGGCCTTTGAGGGTTTGAGATGAACAACCAGAGGGAGGTATTGATATACATTCAGTTTAAAGCTAAAGGCTGCTAGACTCTTTAAGAGCTGCAAGAAACCAATGGATTAAACTTCTTATGGAACAGAGGTACAAGGGTTCTTAGTGAAAGGGTAAAGGTTATTAGATTAGAGATGTGTCAGGGAACTGCCCATGGGTAGTGGAATATCAGAAAGAAAAATAAAAGAGGAAACATTTGAGTAAACCAAGCATCTATGAAGAAAATCCTGTCTTTAAGTTCCAGGGAATGCCTAGTCAGCCCTTCAATCTTTATTGCTTCTAGAGAAAAGTAACAAGAAAGCCATTGGCTACTTCAGGTATATTTTCATGCAGGATCACTTTGGATTATCAGCAAAGAGAAAAGTACACACTATCCAGAATGCATCATGTAAGATCTCATGTATAAATGGTATTTAGTCTAATTGTAAATTGTGCTGCTATGAACCTAGGAGTGCATATATTCATTTCTGATTAGTGTTTCTGATTTCCTGGGATATATCCCTAGAAGTTGGATTACTGGGTCAAATGCAAGTTCCATTTTTGATTTTTTGAGGAAATGCCATACTGTTTTCCACAATGGCTGCACCAGTCTGCATTCCCACCAGCAGTGTACAATGCTTCCTTTTCCTCCACATCCTCACCAGCACTTTTCGGCGGTTGATTTGTTGATGATAGCCATTTTGACAGGTGTGAGATGGTACTGCATTGTTGTTTTTTTATTTTCATATCTCAGTTAATTAGTGACTTTAGCATGTTTTTATATGTCTCTAGGCCTTCTGTATGTCCACTTTCGAAAAGTGTCTATTTAGGTCCTTTGTTCATTTTTTATTTAATTGTTCATCTTCCTTTTGTTAAGCTGTATGAGTTCCCTATAAATTATGGAGATTAAAACTGTATAGGATGTAATATTGGCAAATATATTCTCTCATGCAATGGGCTCGCTTGTTGTTTTGTTGATGGTTTCTTTTGCTGTGCAAAAACTTTTTATTTTGATACAATCCCATTTGTTTATTTTCTCCTTAGTTTCCATTGTCTTAGGAGATAATATTGGTAAAGATATTGTTATGACATATGTCTGATATTTTGCTGCTTATGGGTTCTTCTAATATGTTTAAAAAAGCCTAACAGCAGATGAATGGATTAAAAACTGTGATACATCTACACAATGGAATACCCTGCTGCTTTAAAAAAGAAAGAATTTTTACCATTTTCAACAGCATTGATGTACCTGGAGAACATTATGCCAAGCAAAATAAGCCAAAATATCACATGATCTCATTCATTTGTGGAATATAATGAATAACATAAACTGATGAACAAAAATATATACAGACACACAGAACCGTCAAACCTCAGAGGAAAAGCAGGGGAGTGGGGGAGGTAGGAGATCAACCAAAGGACTTGTGTCATGCATATGAGCATGATCAATGGACACAGACAATAGGGAGGTGGGGACATGTGCTGGGGGGGATTGGGAGGAGGTGGAGAGAGGTCAATGGGGAAAAGGAGACATATGTAAAACTTTCAACAATAAAGAATTTATATATATATATATATATATATATATATATATATATATATATATATATAATTTAGTACAAACCCCTTAATTCTATCATGTAGATTGCAGAAAGTTACCCCTTAAAATCAAAGATTTCAGTATTTGGTAAAGCAAAAGTACTCATTTTCAGTATAATAATTAGTTTTCTTCAGGGAAATCCCATTTTTTCTAAATTAATAGTTATTTAAATGAGCAAAGCAAATTTGAAATTTCCTAGACCATCTGTAGCACTATGCAGTGTCAATTGACAGCTCTTTGTTCTGCGTGTGTATGTGTATATGCGTGAGTGTGTGTGCATACACACTATAGGCCTTGTTTCTTTTGATCTAAGAAACAAAGAAATTGACAGTTATTTAAGCTCAAAACCCTAAAATATCTGAACTATCTCCCTACCTGAAAATAATGAACATATATATAAGTGAGCTTTAATGCATATGTTTTGTTAAAATTAGACAGATTAGCTCAGTGTGAAAGTATGAGCTGTTTTGATGAAGATAATGGCAGCCATCCATAGCAGAAGAAGCAGCAGCATATGAAAGCAGAGGAGAAAAGAGAGGAATAAAGAAAACAAATTCTTTGGGGAATTATGAGGTTCACTTCTCCCATCACTATAGAAATGTTCCAAGGGCTGTAAAAATTCACAGATAAGGATGAAATTTTGTTTCATTACTCATTTGGGTAGAAGCCAAATTTGAACTGAGAAACAGAAAATATTTCCATGCACAGACAGTAGCCTTCTGAGACCATTGGCAAAAGAAATGATGGGTCTGGACCCCAGTATCTAAATTTTGAAATCCTGGCTACTCTGAAACAATCGCTGTTTATTTTGCATGACAGAGTAGTCTAAATTTGGATTTCCCCAGAGCAGACTCTAACACAAAGATTCATGTCTATAGTAAGTTTAATGATGGCCCCTCAAGAGATATGTCTACCCAGAACCTATATATGTGCCCTTATTTTTTTGTGGGGGGGTGCCTTTGCAAATGTAATTAAGTAAGGATTTTAAAATGTGATCAGCTAGGGATTAGGTGGGCCAGAAATCCAACAAGTAACCTTGGAAGAGGCAGGTATAACATTTGACCACAGAAGAAGAGGATACAAGATGATGGCAGAGACAGAGAATGGAATTAC
Source organism: Lasiurus borealis (assembly GCA_004026805.1). Taxonomy (NCBI): domain Eukaryota; kingdom Metazoa; phylum Chordata; class Mammalia; order Chiroptera; family Vespertilionidae; genus Lasiurus; species Lasiurus borealis. The sequence goes on along the minus strand of PVJN01008662.1, from coordinate 37,071 downwards.
TCTTCCACAGTCAAGCATTGCCTGGCAGTACCAGAAATCGAAGAGGTAATCAAGGCTCCCTAAAACCTTCAGAGGTAGTGTGGCCTCATTGACAACTTTATTTTGGATTTCTGGCCTCCAGAGCTGTGAGCGAATATATTTCTCCCATGTTAATGTGTTAGAGCACCTACAGAAAACGAAGGCAATATCCAAGTATTTTACTTGGGAGGCAAAGGAAAATATTGGTAGGGGAATAGGAAAATGAGACAATGAGAAGTCAGTTAAAAATCAGAAATGGACCACCTAGGTATCAGCATGAGCATCTGGAGCTTAATATTGCTGGGGAAAGTCTGAAGTCAGCATGTAACATGTGCCTCTGAGCTTCTAGATCTGGGCAGAAGGGAGCTGGGGTGTTTATACATTCAATCCAGTGAGCCACTGGCTGAGGGCTATTCCCAGGAGGGGTTAGTTCTCAGCACTTCCAGCTCCCATTTGAATGGCAAAGTTGTCTCCAACAGCAGGAGAATGACTGCACTCACAGAAATGCAGGTACTCTTCCTTGAGATCTGGCCATTATGGGAATATTTTACCTATATTATCTGGGACAAGATCGTGAGGCCAGGCACAGATCAAGAGAGGAAAACCAGAAAGTGTCTTGACAATTTTGTCATGCTCACATGCAAGGGCCACTCAAGGGAAGCACCCAGTGGGTCATTAAAGCAGAGGGAAAAAGTAGGTAGAATTTGTGGGCACATGCTGTTATTGTGGTTTCCAAGGGAAGGAATGGATGAGGCAGAGTAACAGAATTTAAGCTTGGCTGGCCTGAGTCATTTCAGTGGGCTGTGTTTCTAGTTGTGGCACCCAATCCTGAGAGCCTGATGAAAGAAGTGGCTGGGAGTGTGAACTTAATTATCTGGTCAAAAAGGGGAACTGACCAGTTTCCAACACACTTCAGTGAAAAGATCCAAATTTCCATCAGCATTTACAAAACCCTAGAAATCATTGACAGTTATTCCTTAAAAGTTCTTTTAAATAGTCACTTAAGAGACCAATAAATATTCACTTTTATTCTTTGTCCCTTTATCAAAATTGGAAAAAACAAACACTTATTCATGTATTCATTTAGTTAGTCTACAGATGTTTATTGAGTGATTACTGGATGCCAGGGGTGAAATTCCGAGGATGCAAAGACCAAAGCAGACAGAATCTGATTTCCTTATAGCACTTACATACTCCATCATAAGGTATGTGTGAGACAAAAGAAGTAAATTTTGACGTTTTGGAAGATGGAAATTCTTTGGTGATCTAAAGGTCATCCCATCTGATATATACAAATTAAATGATATGAAAAACCTATTTCAATGTCAAATAGCAACAGCACAATTTCTAATTCACCCTTTCACTTATCAGGCCTCACTTGATATCTGTCCTTAGAACCCTGCTGTGTACTGTTTGCCTCTATCAACACTGGGCTTGGAAAAGGATGTGTACCTTTAAATCCAGAGAGCAGAGGTAATAGATCCTGTTTGAAATGGTTGCTAAGGGACCATTCTATTTAAATTAATTAGTAAACATCAACTCTGGTTTCAAAGGGCCAAAAAGGTCTCTCACATGAGAAGGGAAAATTACTCCTCCGTGATTGGGGAAAAAAAGCCATCATAGGGGTTTTTAATGCACACCAGTAGCATTATACTACTGCATAATTTCTTTTTTTTTCCTTTTTATTTGGATTCTTCTCCCCTCATTCTTTATTGTTTTCATTCTTTCATTTATTCCTTCTATCTTTTTTTTTATTTCAGGCAGCAGGGGAAGATCTCAGTAATACGAAAGGACAAGCAGGTCATTTTATGTTTTAAAGGTGAGTAGGAGATAGGCATGTCTTTCCTGCTAACGGGCTAAAAATCTGAAGAGACGTAGTGTATAAGGGTTTCTGACATTAACTTAAAAAGGCCCGAAGCTATTGGAGCTATATGCAAGCCCATGAAGTTTTTATCAGGGACAGAAAGAATAAGAAGGATTTCTGCAAAATCATTGTGGGAAATAAGGGGTAGGTTGGGGAGCAAATATTCTTTAAGTATTGCTATAAATAGTTCTGCTGATTATGTGAATAGTTTGTTTAAAATGAGGCATAATATTTTTTATTTAAAAAAAAAAACATAATTCAGAAGAAATTTAGGTAAGACATGGCTCAGATAACTCTTAAGAAGTCTAGCTGTTGGGGGCCAAAAGATCAGGATAACATAATTGTTCACCTCATGACAGGTTAATTGAAATTCATGAATAATTATGAGAGGAGAAAACTTCTAGTACTAAAGCCTTGTAAACATTGCTGACATTAAAATAAGAGCTGGAGAAAGGTAAGGGAAATGTAAAGCTATTTTGCTTTCTTTAGAATTTTTTTTTTCATGCTGTCACATTTCCAAACTATAAGAACAATTTTATTTTTAAAAGTATATGCTGGCAAGGCATTTTTGTTCTAATACACTTTTGACATAAAATAACTCAAAAATAAAATATGACTAGCTAGAGCAGTACTTTTCTAATTAAATATCAGGAAGATGTGATTTTTTTTTCCTTAAAGCTAGTCCTCAATAAGATGAACAAGAAAGGAAAGATTTCCCAATATGTTCAGTGATATTCAAGCTTTTCAGTTAGAGGGTAAGATTTACAAACTTCAAATTTAAGTCAGCTTTTACACTTCAGATAAGATCTTTGTTGTATTTTATTTCTTTAAATAAAGAATGAGAAATGTCATCTTCACATCCTTCCCACCTGCTGTTCTACAATATTTGCCCTCATTGTACTTACCTAGTACTTGGTTGTTTGGTAAAGAGGTAATCTTATGAGATCCGGATGGTAATACAATGAAGGCAGATGAACTGCTTTACTGCCCACATGCAGGTAATTGATGTAGACATGGAAGAAGCTAGTACTTAATAGAGATTGTTTAAAAGAGTGAATACCACTCACTGTCATTTGAAATGTATCTAATTACAGATCAGGTTATGTGTACTTATCATAGCTGGGAAGGTTAGACTTTCCCTCCATTAAGATGCAAACTAGGACAACGGTATGCACAGTGAGTTTTCTGAAGCCAAAAAGTAATGTTGGATATTTTCCTAGAACAAACTGGCACTAGATATTGGGAAAGATAAACATATCTGAGTAGTGTCGTCAGATAAGAACACTTATGTGATGTTCGTACTATAACAGTCTTTCCTGATGGCTTTTGTGAAACTGAATGTTTAAAAAGATACATGTTAGACTCTTGGCTTTTGTTTTCATGCTTGTTTACCTTAATTCAGTTCAATGAGTGATTTCTATGAAACCTATGGCATTGTCTTGGCCTATACCAGAAGGTTCTCTGGAACTTAAGAAGAATAAATAAATGTAAAAATTAAAACAAAAAAGTAGGAGAAGACAAAAAAAAATAAGATTCTTCCCATCTCTGAACTTTGCCATGAACTTGGCTAAGTACTAGGTACATTTGTTGGTTTGTTCCTTCCTTTCCAAACTTCGTACTCAATGGGGACCATTGTAAGTTGCTGGCAAATCATTGGAGGAATTCACGTATGGGCAGGTTAGATGCTTTCCTGTTCCAACCCACAGGCTTTCCCTCCTGACTTAATTTAAGCTGCATCCACAGGCCTGTGAAGTGGGCTTGCTTCTGAGTTGATGTTAGTGGGTCAAAACATGTTTTATTAGAACCAGGGACATATAGAGCTAAGGCAGTGGTCAGCAAACTGTGGCACACGAGCCACATGCGGCTCTTCGGCTCCTTGAGTGTGGCTCTTCCACAAAATACCACAGCCTGGGAGACTCCGTTTTGAAGAAGTGGCATTAGAAGAAGTTTAAGTTTAAAAAATTTGGCTCTCAAAAGAAATTTCAATCGTTGTATTGCTGATACTTGGCTCTGTTGACTAATGAGTTTGCCCACCACTTAGCCACTAAGGCATACCACTTGAAGGGGTGTACACAGTTTCCTTTACCGAATTTATTCCATATGCACAGAAAGTCATGTTCAGCTTTTACCTCTCAAAATAGAAACTCTTGGTTCCTGTCTGCCACTTTCCAGCTTGTGCATGTAGCTTCCACAGGGGAGCTCAGGAGGTAGGGAAATATGTATGCAAAATGTCATATGTCTTACAGTGTTAAAATATCTAAAATTATTACACATCCATTTCAACTAACAAATAACTTCTTAAGAAAAAAACAAAACTGAGAAGGAAACAAACATTTTTGTTGCAAAATATAACTTTTGCAGAACTATTATAATTATCAATCAGATAAGTACGAGCTCTACTCCTCATGCTTCAACGACAACATTCTAGTTAGCTTTAGACATTAGAGTCAAAAGAAGATCCACACTTGTCCATCAGCAGTCAGTTGTGCCCTGGCACAGGAGGTCCAAGACTCTACTTTATTAAATATATACCTGCCTCAAAACAATCATTTCCTGGCAGATCCTCTAGCTGTGCTCTGCTAGAGACCAGCCTGCAATCCCCCGGAAGAGATGGTTCAAACACTGGTGTTCCTAGGAGGATGGGCTCCCTCTATGGGCAGAGGAGCCTCTGCAGAAGGAAAGCAGGTGGCAGGTTGCCAGGAGACCAACCCCTAGTGCTGCAACCAAGAAACACAGGAGCAGAGCATCTTCTTTCTGTACCCTGTTTGGTTAGGCAGTTTCCTGCCTCCCTAGCACATCAGGTGAGTACAGATCCTCCTTTATTTAAAGCTCTGAAGCCAAGAAGCCCATCTCCGTGAATCCCAATGGAGAAACTTTCCTTTGTCACTTTTTCCTTCCCAGAGGTTGACTCCCTGATTTTCTTACACTCTCATATTTATTTTTCATTGCTGCCCTTGTGAACATAAGACAAAGCTGGAGGAGTGTGTTGAGAAAAATAGATGGCTGAGCTCCAGAGTCAGCTGAGCTATGTGATTTAACAAGGGCATTTTCTTCTTATGGTTTCATACCTACAGAGCTCTTTCCCTTCTAAAAACCCAAAGAACAATTCTGGCCTTGATTTTGACTCAGCAAGATACCATAAGGCTTAAGAAAATACAACTTCAAAAGGAGGCTCTAAAGAAATTCATATAGTACTCCTTTGATTACTATATTTATGCATCATTATAAGATATATAGTCGGGGTGTTTCTGGACAAAATCTTGTATTATTCTGATTATTCTTTGAATAGTTCCTCATGTGCTTTAGAAAGGATTTTACAATTATATTCTTTATTGCCTCGGGTCTGTGCTCCGGTGACTCTTTCTTGGTGAGGACTTCACTGATTATATTATTTTTAATAGCAGCTCAATACCCACCAGCATTCCCTCTGCCCTGATCTTGCTTTATTTTTCCATAACAGTCAGCATTCAGTTAGGGAGAAAGAACCACCAAAAGTAATATGCTATATGGTGTATTATTAAAATAAGATCTTATACAATTGTGTGAGACACTCAGCAAGTAAGGATCTGCAAAGGGAACTGGGTGATCAGAAAATGTCCTAGCCAAGCCTTTCTGAAGCACTATTGCTTCAGATAGACAAGTAGGAGCTTTCAAAAGACTACATCCAGCTGGAATGGGTTGGGGTGGGTGAGCTGGTGGAGAAGTCAATGGGAGGCTCTTGCCTTTGCTTTGTTGGCCAACCTGAAGTTGTAGATCAGCAGCACTGGCATCAGCAAGAAGAGCTGGATCTAAATAAGGCAAGAGAAGAGCAGAATCCTCTGTAGCTGTGTCTTGTGGCATCTAAGCATGATGATCTTCAGACAGTAAAATTGCTGCCTCACTTCCAGCTTCCTAACCTTGTGTAAATTCCACTTTTGGCCAACTGTAACCAAGAACAATATAAGCAAAGGTATTCTGAGAAGCATGGTTTCAGTTTAGCCCATCGGTTACAGTATGAAATGACTCCAGACTTTAAAATATTCTTACATATTATATACTTTAATTCCATATTTCTTTTTTATCTGTATGTGCATGCGCGCGCACACACACACACACACACGGTCCTAAACTCTATGAACATAGAGATCTGTCTTATGCACCTAAGTGTCTAGAGCAATGCTTGACATGTGGTAAATACCAGGGAGGCAAAAGTAGATTTATAACTGTTCATATGAAAATAATACAATAATCATTAAATTATGGTTGACAAAACCTAGATTCAGGAAGTGAATATATGGTCAATTCCAAGAAATTGAGCAAGTCACTGAATCATCACTGAGACTTGAATGTCTACCAGTACATAAGATTTTGTTCAGCTAGAGTGATACTGTCCTATGAGCAGTAAACCCAATCCAATACCAACAGTGGCCTGATTTCTGTTTGTAAGCTCAGAAAAGCTTCCAGGTAGCTCAGAGTACCAAAGAAAGAAGGGCTAATGTGGATGGACTAGTTTGTCATCTTTTACCCATGGGAAACCAGGAATTCAGTTGTAGAGATGCATGTTTTTAGCATCAAGTGTTTAAGGTCTTGGAAATTTACTTGGTTAAATGTCTTATAAAAACCTCAATTCCTATGGTCTAAGTGGGTCACACTTCCTCTTTTATATGTTTCCAGAGTCAGATTTTCCTTATGACTGGCTGCCTCTTAACAGACATAAGTCCTACCTTAAACTATGTTCACTATGAGACCCTCTGGTGGCTTTATATTTTAGTATCAGAAATTCCCTAAGATCCTGCAGGCACGTCTGTTTTTAAGAGTCTCCTTAACTGTGGAAAGTATCATAAGTTGAAGCTCATCATTTAATCATTTAGAGAGGACTAAAACATTTAGCTAATTAAAAGACCTAAAACCACCACAAATTGGAGTGCATACCTTGATATTGGAAGCAATGAGGTAGAATAGTGAAATGTGAACTGAATTTATTGCTCAGGCACTCAGAGATGACAAGTCAGACACACAAAATCTGGACACAAAAGCTGTCCTGGAGCCTTTGGCAACATGACCCTTGTGTAACCTGTGTACAGTTGGGATGGTTTTTGTTGCTAATAAAAGCAAACAATACAATGTGACTTAAGCAATCTAGGAGTCTGATTAGTTCACATAATTGAAAAACTCAGCCTTGAGGCATGGATTGATCAGCGCTCCAAATACAGTTCTTTTCTGTTTCTTCTTATCTGCCTCTTCTATCTGTCATCCTCTCACTTCCTTCACAGGATGGTTGCCCACAGCAACTGAAGGCACATGTTTCCTCAGGAACAAAAGGGCATTTTTTCAACACCATTAAACAAAGTTCCAAGCATTATGATAATGGGAGTGTGAATATGTGCTCAGGGAAATATCATGAAACTGACTAGCATAGGTCAGAGGTATCTATAAAAATTATTGTGATGAGTAATGGGGTTCCCCTGATACTGTAGTACAAGGCCCAATGGGTCCTATATTGGTTTGCTTTGGCTTATCATCACAAAATCTTAAAGACAGAATAACTTAAACAAACAACACTTACTTATCCACAGTTCTAGAAACTAGAGGTTGAAGGTCAAAGTGTCAAGAAGTTTATTTTCTCCTAGGGATTTTTTCCCTGGCTTGCAGATGACTGCCTTCTTTATTTGTGTCCTCACCTGGCTTTTTCCCTGTGCACCTGTACATTTCTTAGTGTCCAGATTTCTTCTTATTATAAAAACACTAGTTAATTGTATTAGTTCCCACCCATACAATCTCATCTAACCTTAATTACCTTGTTAAAGGCCTTAACTCCAAATACAGTCATATCATAGTTAGGGCTTCAAATTATGAGTTTGGATGTGGAAGGACACAATTCAGGTGGTAAGACTGGGGACAATCCTTCTCAAAGAGCATGACTATAATAGTGTGGGGGAGAAAGAGATTGGGAGATAGCCAATATGGCAATTATAATATGCAAAACCCTCTAAAGTCAGTTCTCTTTGTCTATGATTTAAAAACAGAAAAAAACAAAACAAAACACCATTAATTGTGTGTTAAGCTTCCCTGGGGCAGACTACTGCTAGATGTGGGTCTCTTGGGCTTTGTTGTTTTGTCAAAGCAAACATTTCCAAAACTGTATTCCAAGGAGTACTTGTCTCATAACATAGTCCACACACACACCTCAACACACAAACTCTTAGTTAAATAAATAATGGGAAATCCCATATAATTTATTTATAAAAACGTTTACTTATACATTAGCATATTTAAATGCCTCAAAGAAATCTGAGAGATTAAAATAAAGTTTACTTTTATATCATACATGATTCCTCAAATGTGTTGTTAACACAGGATTTTCCAAAATACAGCAGGTTAAAATCGCATGGAATCCAGTTGAGGAAATTCTCTTCTGAGGGTATGTTACTTTTTATTTGAATAGGAAGAGATAAACAGCAGAAGGGCAAAGATAGCTGGTTAAATGGCGTCATAGGCATTAACACTCGTCTAATTTTGTCTTGCTTTGCCTTTTTCATGAGGATTAACATTTACTGCTCCAGGAAGGGAAGCTAGCTTCCTTTTTGATGGGTTGGTCTGGGGTTGTCACAGAGAGTTAGCTCTGGTGCTCACTGTACAGGAACTGCTCTAGCAGAACATGTGAAGTGTGTGGTCAGGGCCTGTTTGCACCTGTTGCAGCCCACAGACTGGGAGATAGAGAAACAGGAACAAGGGACATTAAGGTTCAGGAAAAATGAAGTGTCTGTGCAAAACATTGTATAATAAGAACTCTGCAAAGCAGGCAAGTGAGGAGCCAGTGACCAGAGCAAATAATCAGTGACAGCAGCCCAGAGATGAGAGTGGTCCAGAGCCTCAATCTGCAAGGGCTGCAGGGACTTCTGTGCCAAGAACTCAACTCCACCCCGTTGCTTTTGGGACACTCCAATTTTAAACACTTGGACACCATAAGGAGTGGATACTTCCAACACATAACCCAAGACATCTGTGCAGGCAGAGTAAACCAAAAAACCTGACGGTAATTTGGAGCCTTATAAACACCTGTGAGTCAGATAACACTCACTCCTCCCCTTCTTTAAGAGCACAGATGAGCTCAAACCTTCTGGGCATTTTAGCAGTTTACCATCTGCACCGATAACCCTTTTCTGCAGTACAGAGAGTCTTCTAGGAGGATGTAAAATCCGGTAACCAAGATAAGGAAATATGTTTACACCTGCTGCATCTGTTCAATCGTTCACAGGCTCCGCTTCACACTGGCCTCTGTGCAGCCACACTTTTGAAATCATTCTTGGCTGGTTAAGTTTCACATATACTCCATGAAAGCAAAGATGAAGAATAAACAAACAAACAAACAAACAAAACCCCACCAAACTAAACCTTCAAAGCTCCTTGGTCTGAGGTTGTGTTTGTAGTGAATACTATCTCCATTTTCTTTCTACCTTAAGCAATTATGAAATCTAAGTCATCATTAATAAGGTTGAGTACTTCTCTAGAGGAAGGGAATGTTCTTACAAAGGAGCGGAAGGACATTAAATCAGTTCTGTTGGAAAGTAAAACCTGTAGACCAGCAAATTACAGTAAATCAGTTGATAAAATAGTAGTTTAAAAAGAACAATAGTAGCTGAACCACCTAGACAAAGACGCAGTCATGGGTCTTTCCCCCAGGAAGAACATAACCAAACCCGCTATGTGCTCTGCCAGTAGAGCCAGACACACTGGAATGTGCTGTAAAAAAGACAATGAAGCCTTAAGAAATTGTGCAACTTGCACAAACTATTCTATAACAGTGACTCCTTAATGTGTTAAATGGCTGAGGGAAGAGTAGCACAGGTGAATGGCTGAAAAGTACCCAAGGGGTTTTGCATAAGACCTGCCTTAAGAAAAGTGAGGCAGATGTCACAATCCACTTTGAAAATCTTTTGAAGGTGGGCAGAGGCCAAAAAGAATAGTGACTTTATAACAACACTGACTACCTCCGATCTATTCAGAGCATTTGGGCCATGACATTCAAGGAAATTTACTAATACTTACACTGTAGGAAACTATTTTGTATTATAAATAAGAACAATAGTGGTATTCATATTGAGAAATGCTGTGAGTTCAGAGTCAGCAGGTGGCATGTAAGTTTATAATAGACCACGTGTTTTTTTTTTCCAATGCTGACCTATTTTTATTGATTTGAGAGAAAGAGAGAGAGATTCATCAGTTGTCCCCCGTACATACTGTACATATTCAGATTGGGAACCTGCAGCCTGAGTATGTGTTTTAATCTAGAATTGAACCTGTGACCTTTTGCTGTATGGTGATGAGACTCCAACCAACAAGCCATACTGGCCAGGACAAAATGGACCACGTTTTAAGAACAACTATAATTATGTTAAAGTTCTTTTTTTTCTGACTGGCTTATTTCACTTAGCATAACTCACTCCAGATCTATCAGTCATAAATAGAAACTAATGAATAAAGTAAATTATCAAAATAGAAACAGACTCATAGATACAGAGAACAGACTGACAGTTGTCAGAGAGGAGTGGCATTGTGGGGCTGGGTGAAATAAGTGAAGAGATTGAACAAACAAAAGAAACCCCTCATAGATACAGAGGACAATATGGTGATTACCAGAGGGAAAAGGGGGTGAAGGGAGATAGGTAGAAAAGGGTATGAGGATAAAAATGAAAGAAGGAGACTTGACTTGGGGTGGTGAACATGCAATACAATATAGAGATGATATATTATAGACTTGTACACCTGAAATCTGTATAAATTTATTAACCAATGTCATCCCAATAGATTCAATAAAATTTAAAACAAAACAATAAAAAGTGTGTGGTTTTGTAGTTTTTTTTTTTTAAATAAGTATCCGTTTCTATGCCCATCCAAGAATGGAACTGACTCAAAAGCAGAAAGTGTTAAAATTAGGTCATCTAGCTCAGTGTTTCAACAACCCCACCCTCCCACCTCCTCATCCTGCGCCAATTTTAAAATGAAACAACTAAGACATAGTAGACTGGCCAGAGCATCAGAGACAATGCAGAGCCTGGATAAGAATTCAATCTTTGCCTTTAAGCCCAAAGCTTATTCAGAGTTTCCTTTGAGTTGTGGTCCTAAAGAACCTAGTGTTCACCTCCCACAGAACACTCTGACCACACAACAAACAGGACTTTTCTCAAGAAGACTTTCAGTTCCTAAAATTGTCTTAAACAATTCCAGAGTTTTACATTTTCTATACATCCACTGAGAGATAAATACACAGCACAGAAGTTTGTTATCATTTTGCCTAATAAAATTTACAACTTGTGCTTCACTCCCTTTCTGAAAGGAAAGTCATCCAACTAAACACAAAATCAAGAGGCAGCTATGCCAAGTCAGACATCATTTTATTTGTGGGACATGTACATGCTGCAACCTGCTTTCTGGGACCCCAGGAAAGGCATGTAGCAAACTGACTCCTAGTGGCAATGCTCTGTATCTACATTTCCTCTAACATACTGGGATTTCAAATCTGTTATCAACATTGTCATGTGGATATGTATTGCACCACAGGATATGGCTAGACAGGTAGCTCTAATCCCCTTTGGTAACTACAAAGAAACCATATGATGGGCCTGGAACAGAGGCAAGGTTAAAATCAACTAGGTGACCACCCTACAAGCTAGTATTAGTTTTACTACATCTGGCTTTAAATCAGCATATTATTCTAGTAGGACAACTGAGCCACTTTAGTTCATAATGACTGTTGATCAGGGACCATACTTGTTCATATTCATATTCTCTTTAAATCACTTCATAAAAATAAGAAGCATTTTAATCTTGGATTAACTGAAGAGCCTGAAGGCAAAGACTAGGATGCCTGGAGTGAAAGCTTTGAACAGACAGCTTTTGAACAGACAGCTGTGACTTTTTAGCTGCTGCCACTGCTCCTGGTAGTAATACTGACATGCCATTCCACATCTGTACATATTCTAACTCTGATGTAGGGGACAACACTCTATGATTCCATTTAAGAAAATTATAGTTGTTTATACATCCTTGCAGGTAGGCTTTACCTTCCAAGGTGTGATTTCAAAGGCAACCAAATGCCCAAACACTCAAGAATACCTTGCCCTCCCAAGATTATCAATTTAGCTTTGGGATGAGGCACTCTCTAAAAAGCTACTGTTAAAAAAACACATATTTAATGTAGGTGGAGTAAAACAAAATTAAGTAAATCATGTTGTCTTTCCAGAACCTTGTTTTAAATCCTATCCAATAAAAGAGTAATATGCAAATTGACCATACCTTCCCTACCCCCACAAGCCATTCCCACCAGCCAATCAGGATCAAGTATGCAAATTAACCCAACCAAGATGGCTACAGCCACAGAAAGAGCAAGAGGGAGGCTTGGGTTGCCCCGGGGATGAAGGAAGCTAAACTTTCCACATACCCTGGCTGGCCCAGGCCTCTGCTTAAGGCTACAAAGTTTCAATTATAGAAGATAAATGAATTCCAAAACAAATGGCTGCTGACACAGACTGAGCAGAAGACTTGGCTCTGCTCCAGGGCACAAAGTTTCAGTTGTAGAAGATAAACAAATCCCAGATACCAGGGCCTTCACTTGGGTCCCTGGGGGGCATGGCCAACCTGCAAACCACCACATGCCCCTAGCCCAGGCTTCCCATGCCCCCAAGGGAACCCTCATCCTGATCCAGGACACGCTTCAGGGCAAACCAGCTGACCTCTACCCATGTACCAGGCCTCTATCCTATCTAATAAAAGAGTAATATGCAGATTGACCATCACTCCAACACACTAGATGGCTGCTACCCTGTGGACAAAGATCCTGCCCATGTGGACACAAGATGGAAACCACAAGATGGCCAGCAAGTGAGGACATTTAGCAGGGACCAGGATGGCAGAGGAGGGAATTTGGGGGTGACTGGGCCTGCAGGGAAGGGCAGTTGGGGGTGACCAGGCCCACAGGGAAGGGCAATTAGGGGTGACCAAGCTCTCAGGGAAGGGCAGTTAGGGGCAAACAGGCTGGCATGGGAGCAGTTAGGTATCAATCAGACTGTCAGGGGAGTGGTTAGGGGGTGATCAGGTTGCCAGGCAGAATCAGTTAGGGGCAATCAGGAAGGCAGGCAGGAGAGCAGTTGGGAACCAGTAGTTCTGGATTGTGAGAGGGATGTCCGACTTCCCAGTGGGATCAGGCCTAAATGAGCAGTTGGACATTTGTCAAGGGGTCTCAGATTAGAAAGGGTACAGGCTGAGCTGAGGGACACCCTCCTCCCATGAACAAATTTCATGCACCAGCCTCTAGTATTAAAAATAAAACTGTCTGGATTTGTTTGGATAAATACTCAGAAATAAAATATCTATTTTTAGTTTTATGAGGAATTCTTATACTGTTTTCCATAACTGTACCAGTTTGCAGTCCCACAAACAGAACACAAGGGTTTCCTTTTCTCCATATCCTTGCCAACACTTGTTATTGGTTGACATTTTTATAATAGCCATTCTGACTGGAGTGAGATGTATTTCATTCATGATTAGCAATGTATAGCATCTTTTCATATATCTGTTGGCCATTTGTATGTGTCCTTTGAGAAATGTCTCTTTGTGTCCTCTGCCCATTTTTTAAAAATATATTTTATTGATTTTTTTACAGAGAAGGAAGAGGGTTAAAGAGTTAGAAATATCGATGAGAGTAAGACATCTATCAGCTGCCTCCTGCACGCCCCTTACTGGAGTTGTGCCTGCAACCAAGGTACATGCCCTTGACTGGAATCAAGTCTGCAGGACAACACTCTATCTACTGAGCCAAACCGGTTTCAGCCCCCCCGCCCCCCCCTTTTTTTTTTTATCAGATTGTTTGTTTATTTTTTGTTATGAGGGTTTTTTGTTTTGTTTTTTTGTTTTGTTTTGTTTTGTTTTACATATTTTGGACATTAACCCATATTGAATATTTCATTTGTGAATATCTTCTCCCAGTCAGTAGGCTAACTTGTGGTTTTGATAAACATGCCCTTCACTGTGCAAAAGCTTTTTAGTTCATTGTTGTTCCATTTGTTTATTTCTCTTTTGTTTCCTTTGCTTGAGGGGACATGTCCAAAAGGATATTACTCAGAATAATGTCATATTGTTTACTTCCTATGTTTTCTTCTAGGAGTTTTATAGTTTCAGGACCTACATTTAGGTCATTACCCCACTTTTTAGTTTATTTTTGTATATGGTGTAACATAGTGGTCCAGTTTTATTTATTGATTTATTTATGCATTTATCCATCTAGTTCTTGCAACTCTACCTGTTGAAAAGACTCTCATTACTCCAGTGTATATTTTTATATTTTTTTGTCATAGATTAGTTGACTGTGTAAGTGAGGGTTTATTTCTGGGCTCTTTATTTTGTTACATTGATCTATGTGTCTGTTTTTGTGCTGGTACCATACTATTCTGATGATTATAGCTTTGTAGTATAATTTGAGATCAGAGAGTGTGATACTTCCATCTTTGTTCTTCTTTCTCAAGAAAGCTGTATCTATTAATTAGTGTTCTTTTGTGGTATCATATATATTTTAGGACTTAACTAGAAAAGATATGTGCACCTTTATGTTCATTGCAGCATTATTTACAATAGCCAAGATAAAGAAGCAACCTAGGTGGCCATGGGTAGATGAATGGATAAAGAAAATGTGATTTTTAAAAAAAAATGAAATATTTTCTTTGTGACAACATTATTGGATCTAGAGGGTATTACACTAAGTAAAATAAGTCAGACAGAGAAAGATAAGATACTGTATGGTTCCACTTACATGTGGAATCTAAAAACAAAAACAGATGCATAAAAACAGAGATCTAAAGGATGGTTACCAGAATGGAGGGGATGAAGGGATAGGTGAAAAGAAGAAGAGGAATATAGTCAACAATATTGTAATAAGTTTACACAGTTACAGATGATTACTACAATTAGTGGGGTAATTACATTGTAAAATATAAGAATGTCAAATTAATATATTATATACCTGAAACTTATGAACCAATACAATATTTTATACCAACTATACTTAAATTTAACAAAATTAGTTCCTCCTTTGGTCCTTAATCCACCCTACTCTCTTCAACACCTCTAATGAAAATTTCTGCCCCAGTCAATAGCTTCTCAATGTCCTTTCTCAAACACTCATTCTTCTGAATTTCTCACGCCACACTTATGATGTTCTCCCCTCCTGCACAATGTGTTCCCATCAGCTCTACTTTGAAGATTTCATTTGACTTCTTCTAGAAGCCTCAGCTCTTGGTAATACCTCTCTTCTCTAAGAACATGTTATTTTGGGGTCATGCATTAGATTATATAACCACAATTTGTTTTCTATTGCTCTTTAATATTTTGTTCCCTAAATTGGCTTTCTTTGTATTTCCTCTCTATTTTTCTTTTAAATAACAGGATAAAAGGCCGTAGTGTCTTGCAGGCAAATTTATAATCATGAGTATAAGGAGAGGGAGAAAAAGAAATAATTATTTCTTCAACAGCATTCACTAAGGACATACTATGAACGGAGCACTTATTATGTGTGAAGTGTTGAAGATAGATTATCCATGGGCTTGACCTCCAAGGAATTTACTGAACATGGTAGGAAAAGCCAAAGTGCCAATGCTGGGAAAAATGAAACCAACAGTCCTTCTCATAGGCTTCATTTCTTGGTACAGCAACCATACTTTTCATATTGCATTTGATTTTAGTCGCTGAAATTGCTAACATCAGTGGTAATATGTGTTCATTTACATTACCATCTTCCTTGCTAATGAAAACCTCAGAACTCATTGGGCACAATTTGGTTAATACTACATAAATTAAGTGCCTACTATGTGCCAGGCAGGGTGCTGTTTCTCTTGTCACAGATTTGTTAAACCACAAAGAGTAATTTACTATATAGTGACTATAATATTTCAGAAAAATCAGACAAATAAAACAGAGCAATCAAAAATGTTTTTCTGCCTGGCCAGGTGATTCAGTTGTTGATCATCAACCTTTGATCCAGGAGGTCATGGTTTGGTTCCAGTCAGTGATTATGCCCAAGTTTCAGGTTTAATCCCCAGTAGGTGCTGTGCAGGAGGCAGGCAACCAATGATCCTCAGCATTGATGTTTCTATCTCTCCCTTCCTCTCTGAAATAAATATATATATATTTTTTAAATGTTTTTTCTTTCTTTTACAATGTCCATACTCAAAACTCAAGGTTCAATAATGTTTTTTCTAAAAGAAATAAGTTATGAGGAGACTTCCAATATTTTATTCACTTCATGATCCTAACTTTTGAGACTTAGATCCTCTAGCTCTCTTATTATGTGATGGGCACCAGCCATTCATAACTTATTCTGGTTGCATCTTTCTAGTGGGAGAGACTTCAAGACATAGTGAGAAGAGCCTTATCTTTACTCCAGACATACACAAATACACATTTTAATCCTATAATTCAGTAAGGCTGGTGGCCTTTGAGGAAATCAGAGAAAGGCCCTCTTTCTCTGAAATAACTAAACATTCATTTGGGTGTGTCATAGGCAAGCAGGACACTTAATGTTTATCCACCCCAAGTTCCCCTTCCTGCTACTAAATGCTGTTGTATAGTACACAAACTATATAACCAGACATGGCAGCCCTCACCATTCTCTTCTGTCATTACTGAAACTGGTTGAGCTTCAGTATCCTAATCTGTAAAATGAAGGTAATAATAGTTTGCTTCAAGATTGTGAGGAGTAGGGGGCTAATTTTCTGAAACTGACATGGTTAGAACTCAACAAATATTCATTAGATTTTCTCCTTTATTTAACTGTATTAAAATTTCAATAAGCTAGCTCAGACTTAAACCTGTATTCTGAGGTTCTTATCTCTAATCCCCAGAATATATAACTAATTTTAAAAATCTGTGTTTTTATCTATGGAATGAGAATTCTCATATATATATATTTGCTTTCAAAAGATTTTAAAAATCAATTTGAATGCCACTGATAGGTGTAGAACACACACAGGTACCCCTGCTTCTCTAAACACACATTATATAATTATATATGTGCATTAAATAAATCAGGCTGATACTAGCTTATATGGTATTATCTCATTAAGATTTCTGTTAGCCAGAGCTAGAGTCAGGCATCCTTGAGAAACCTAATTGACTCAAGTTGATTGTAATTCTTCCTAGAGGTTGTACTATGGCAATTTGCAAGTTAATTGTTACATTCTATATTTTTCACAGTACTGTGATTCTTGAAATTAATTATAGTTAATGTTGTGAAAATCTTGATAATAAAGACAAAATCTATTGTATTTCATTTGAATTGCTCTCCCCTGTGCTTCATTGTAACCTCTTTCCATCCTCAATGTTTTCTCCAACAATTTTCTCACTTTCTCTTTTCCTTTATTTATTTATTGTGTGTGTTTGGGGGGAGCGCATGGGCACAGGTGCATTTTTGTTGTTTTGGGGATGGAGGCTGGCTTAAACAACAGATCTGTGATAATTGTTGTTGTGCTGTTTTAAATTTACTTATTGTATTCCTTGTTAACCAGATTATGTTATATGATTTTTGTCTTCTTAAACTATGTTTGTAAAAGGTAGGGTAGCCAGGTAGAAAAATGTGTGTTTCCAATCAGAAGAAACTAAGTATAAACATATAACTTATATTAATTTCTGTTTTCTCAGCTGTAATGATGAAATAACCCTTGTGTAATATCCAACATAAACATGGGATTAATTGGCACAACACATGTAAATATGACCATCTAACATCCAATTAGTTATTTTGAGATATACCTATTTATGCAGCATACAGTATGGATTTAATAGACTTCAAACAATATTTATATGTAAGTAAGTATGATATTTTTACTTAGTTTTAACAATAACTTATTTGTTACTTTGTAAATGACAAATGTGGGTTTTTTAATGTGCTCTTCAAGAAAGATTATCTAAGCCCTGTCTTTTTCATCTATTACCAAAGTGAGATTAGACAAATCATTTAATTTTCTGAATATGTTTCCTCACTTGTGAAATCAAAGAGTTAAAAAAGATCATACATATGTTGTTCTGGCTCCCAAAACTGTAATTTTAATTTTTCTCTATTGAAATTAAATACTAATTACTCCTAATGACAAGGTGTTCAACTTACCAAAAATTTCAATTACATACCATATACTTTGAAAATTACTCAAATTATACCATTAAGAGTTTTTCATTATTACTAATTTGGGGTTGGTTAATATTAATAGTCATTATTTTGTAATGAGGCTGCCATATATGTGTTTGATACATATACATTTTTATAGTACATATATCATTTAAAGGACTATCAACTAAATAACTCTCAATCGATGTATAATATTCCACAATCAAGGCCCAAAGAAAATGCTCACTTATTCCACAGAAATTATAAGGATTATGCCTACTTTCCCCCAGTTTTCTGCCAGACTCTAAATCCTATTATCTCACTTTATGCTGTGTTTCTCTAATTTAGAACCAAACATAACAGAGCAGAGATAGAGTAGAATTTATAACTACATTCTTGTCTCACTTCTCAAAAGTCACTTCTCAAAAAGCGCTTATATAGCATATCTGTATCTTCTCAAAGCTTCTCCAAAGCCTTAATATCTAAAAAAAATTTTATATTTCACATTTCATTTTAATAACTATGGTATGTTCATTACATGCCATATGTTTAATGTGTTTTCTAGATTGAAAGTCATTTAAATATCTACTAGTATATATTATGGCCAACAATTTCCAAAAGTGATCGATCACCCTAGTTTAATTTGCTACATTTCACTTATATCTATTTCAGACAGAAGGTGGCACTGGTTTGCAAAATTGGTAATGAAGAGCTTAAGTACCATTTTATATGTGCCATTCCAATTATCGTAACTGAAAATGCATGTGGCTGTATAGATACACATTATACACATGCATTTTCAGTTAGGATAATTGTGATTCAGTGTTTAAAAAAGCAGTATTTTATTAACATTCATGAAGACACTAAGGACTCATGCAAACTGAGCAATTAATTGAGAAAGTAGATTGATCATCAACATGTTGAAAGACTGACTTTTTCAAAGGTGACATGAAGTAGTAGAAAGATTATTACCTGGGCAAACAGGCAGATGTCAATTTGAATCTGAATTTCTAATTTGGTAAATTTTGGAAAATTATCCAACCAGTTTAATTATATGTTCACATTTAAAATGTAATAGATAATGTCTCTAGGGTTGTTGCTAAATGTAACTATATTTAGCAGAGTGAGTTTTATATGGTAGGTGCTCAATATATTAAATGAGGTCTTTTCCTTCTATACAATTATTTTCACTTTCTATTTGCTAGTGTAGACTCAGCCTAACTTAGATAAATTAGAATGTTCCAAATAGAACCATCATATACAATCTTTCTATGCTCATGTCATTGTGACTTCAATATTTTATATCTGAAGAGAAGAAAAAGAGCTTGTTAATAACCCTGTTAATGAAATGTTTTCTTCACCAAAAATTATGTCATAATGATTGGTGTGGTTTAATTTACAACTTGAAATTTGTTAATGCTTTTTGCCACCACCATTAAATCATGTTTGGGAAAGCTATTCATGACTTCTATTTAATTATGGGAGAAGGGAAATACATTTTTTTAAATTATGAGAGAAATATAAAATATAAAAGCAATCCCAAATAAGTTACTTTAATTCCATGTCACATAACTTGTATGTCATTTTCTTTCATATTTCATTGGCCAAAACAAGTGTCACATGCACACATATTGTAAGTAGGCAAAAGAGCTTAACTCTACCATATATGCCAAAGAAGAGAACATAAATATTTGCAAACAATCCTATTAAATATAACACAGTGAGCCTTGTATTTTAATGTGCTTAAAATTATCAGAGAAACTTATTAAAAGGCAGGTACTTCAGTTCCACTGCTAAATATTCTGATTCATTAAGTCTTGAGTGGGCCCAATGAATAGGAAGGGTTATTTCAGAAACACAAGGACTTTATATTGAGGACCATTTATATTCAAACTTGAGTTCCCAAAGGACAGAATTCAAATTATATCTTAGGGTTTAAGAGTCATCCTAGTTAATTCATAAAATAATTATTTCCTGTTTATTATCTAGTAATATAACTGGGATATGAGGCATCATGAATATTGGGCAACCTAAGGAAGCAGATAAGGATTTCATTCCACGGGGTTTTGTAAACTACTGCAAAGGCAGATCCCAAAGATGTAATCTGTAGAGTGTTTTCAGTCTTCTTTGATCTTTATTATCATACTATCATGAGGGAAAACTAGCATTATTCTTATATTACCATATCCATATTTTGCAGATGAAAAGACTAAGGCTCAGAAAGGTGATGCGCTCAGACAACGTGCCTCAGTGGTTGATCAGCCACCTATGAACCAAGAGGTCATGGTTTGATTTCTGGTCAGGGCACATGCCCAGGTTGCAGGCTCAATCCCCAGTGTGGGACATGCAGAAAGCAGCAGGTCAATCAATGATTCTCTCTCATTATTGATGTGTCTATCTCTCTTCCATTTCCTTTCTCTCTGAAATCAATAAAGATATACTTTAAAAAATAAAATAAAATACTTTCATCTCTTGCCTTTAAAGAAAAAGAAATATTACACAATTGCCTGAAGAAGACGGTCCATGGTGATATGGGGATTTTCTATTTTCAGTACAGTACTGCTTAATGACAAATATGGAGAAGACCAAAAATAAATGTATTCTATATGTTAAAATATCTGTGAGTTCATCAACAAGCCATGTCTAATTTATTTATTACACTTATTGTCACAGGTCTGGAACACATATGGTGCTCAATAAACATCTCTTGACTAAAGAACTATATCATTATAATAAAAATTAAAGATAATAGACTTGGTGAGCTTTACATAAAAATGGGCAGTGAATAGTAATAAGTTTCTTTACTTCAGTAGAACAGAAACCACAACAAAAGAAATACTATTTTAGTAAAATGTTGATCTCTTTCCATTCTCTTGTCTCCGGGAAGTTATCTGAAATCTTTCTGTGAATGGAATCTGTTTACTCCAAATCACATCTTTGTTGTCTTCAAGTATTGGCATGTTTAAATGTTTACCACTCAAATCCAGCATAAAAGTGTTTTCTTTTTTAGGTAAGATCATGCAAAGAGGTACTGAATGAATAACACTTGATTGAGACTGGTAAATAACCATGTAATTAAACTGTAAACACTGTGTGTGGTGATTTTAATGTAATTTGAAGACTTGTAAATTACATGGTCATAAAATGGCACTTGGGCTTATGCTTTACAAAAATATCCATGTTTGTATGAGATTAATTAGTGCAGTTTGCATAAAGACATTGAGTGAAGCACTTTCAGAATAGTCTTCTTTAGAAGTCTTTTTTTTTCTTTTCTTTTTTTGAATTTATACAGCTTTCTTGAATTTTGTGTGTGTTTTTCTGTTTGTCTTCTCTTGTGTCCAAGAAATTAGTATCATTGTCCACAGATTTCTGTTGCTAAAAATTAATCTGGACAGAGTAGTTGATGGCCATTTCTGAAATTGATCACGTGGTTACTTCTTTAGTTCAGTTCATAGATAATGCCTAAATAATGTTTTTTGTTTTTGTTTTTGTTTTTGTTTGTCTGTTTGTTTGTTTTTGTTTTTATTTTGCTGTTGGAAGAGTTCATCAGTATTGTTCTATGAATAGCAGACACCAGAGTTCCAGGAAAATAACAGTAGCAGCATGGTCATTAATTAAGTCCCCTTACTATGGCCCTCTGTCCACAAAAGGTTCTGTCTAACAAATGTCTTCTTTCAGTGTGGGTGATGGCAGCCATGGAACCAAGATGACTCTATCATCGGAGATCACCCTTTATTTTTCTTTTCTTTTATTTTTTTTCTATTTTTTATTGTGTTACATGTATATATATCTCCCCATTGCCCCCCTCCCTCCCAGGCATACTCCCACCCCCCAGTGTCTATGTTCATTGGTTATGCTTATAAGCATAGATACAAGTCCTTTGATTGATCTCTATCTACCCCACCTCTACTTAATCTTCCTGCTATAATATCACAGTCTGTTTGATGCTTTACTGCCTCTGTATCTATCCTTTAGTTCATCAGTTTACAATGTTCTTTTATCCACAAATGAGGGAGAGCATGTGGTGCTTCTTCTTCATTGACTGGCTTATTTCACTAAGCATAAGGCTCTCCAGTTCCATCCAGGTTGCTGCAAAAGGTAAGAATTCCTTCTTTTTAATGGCAGCATAGAATTCCATTGTGTAGATGTACCATAGTTCTCTGATCCACTCATCTGCTGACGGGCACCTAGGCTGTTTCCAAATTGTAGCTATTGTAAATTGTGGTGCATAAATCCTTTCTGATTGGTGTTTGTGATTTCTTAGGATAAATTCCTAAGAGTGGGATTGCTGGGTCAAATGGGAGATCCATTTTTAGTTTTCCCTCTCCAGGAAACTCTTTCATTTTGTGAACTTAGACTCAAGCTACCAGGATACTGTTGGAAATTCTCATTGTTTTATGTCACTGTGAAACAATGATTGTGGTGGTGGTGATGATGATGATGGTGTCATCGATGACTATTTGCCAGAATATCTGCTAAATTCTTTAAAAGATTACCTCATTTGATCTTTACAACAATGCTAATTAAGTTAATATTTTTATTCTCACTTTATACATGAAGAAACCAAAAGATAGAGAGGTTAACTAACTTGTCAAGATCACAGAACTATTAAGTAATAGAGTTGAGGATCAGCCTCACTTTGTCTGGTTTCAAAGTCTTTGTTCTTAACCTCTTTGTTATACTGCTTTCTCATATTGGGATTAAGAACATCTTGAAACTTTGTGTCCAGGCCAAATTCAGGTCTTTTTTTGTTGCATTACATTTGTCTCACATTTTAGGTCAGTTAATTTTTTAGCCAGAAATTGAGTTAGCTTCATACAAGAAGACATGTATACTAAAGTATATATCTCACACACAAAGAAGTTAACTTCTCAAACTGGAGGGCAGTTATACAACTGGTCTATTTGTATCTTGCATAGATGTTGGCAATATCAAAAAAATCCCAGGCTGTTGTAAAAAGTCCAGTTACTTACCTTTGGGAGAGTTGGGGGAGGGAGTACATGTCATCATGAAACTGCCTGGTATGCCATCCCCAACCACCTCCAGAGATCCAGGAGTTATGAAAGATTTTTAATCAGAGGAGGGAGAGGCATGCCAAAGAGCAAGAAGCATGCCATGGAATTCCTGCTCAGATTACCTGGGATGTGGTCATGAAATACAAATCTAGAAAAGATGAGGCATTATAGGCTGTGGTTTCTGCTTTGGCATTCTGGATATCTGGTTATTTCACCCAAACATTTCATTTTTCATTGTGATGATTACCTATAGGTTTGATCTGCAGCAGATATTAATTTCTAAATGCATTATTTTAATTCATTGGAAAAAATATGACATACAGTGCCATCCTATCTCATAAAGAGGGAATGTGCTACTTGATCGACATGCTCTCACAAGATGGCAGCACCCACAGCCAATAAAGAGGTAATATGCTAATTGACTGCCATGTCTTCACAAGATGGCAGTGCCCAGTCCCCTCAGCCCCACCTCATCCAGATGGAGTCCCCCAGTCCCTACAGCATCCAGTCTCATCCAGCCTTAGTCCCCCAGTTCCCTCATCCCTGCAGGGGAGGGCAGTTGGAGGCAATCAGGCTGGAAGGGATGGAAAGGTGGGGATGATCATGCCAGTAAGGGAGCAGTTAGACATCAACCAGGCTAGCAGGGGAGTGGTTAGGAGGCTATCAGGTTGGCAGGCAGAGTGGTTCAGGGCAATCAGTCAGCCAGACAGGCAAGTGGTTAGGAGCCAGCAGTCCCAGATTGTGAGAAGCAGTCGGATATCCCATGAAGGGTTCCAGATAAGAAAGCGTGCATGAAGGGTTCCAGATAAGAAAGTGTGCACTAGGCCTCTAGTATTTCAATAAATCAAAATAATCACTCAACTCATGAAAACAAACAAATAATTAAACCTAGCTAGATGTGTTTTAAAAGAAAATCAGAGAACTTAAACAGGCCACAGGTTTGCTATTTTACCCATTTATTCAGCATTTGGAACATCAACTAGATGTCAAGCATCATGTTAGTTACTAAGAGCAGAAACATGAATAAAATATAAACCCAAGTATTTTCAGTAGAGAACTGCATATTGATTTTGGTTCAATAGTGACCATTACTCATGTAACATATGCATTGTTATAAATTTTACCCAATTGGGAACAGCATTTGAGCATAAATTTTTTAACACAGGTGGAGCTGATTAAAGAGGGTTATTTTGATTTGGACAGCAACACTACCCACCCTTTCTCCGATCATCAAACTTCTGTATAAGATTCGACATACTTTCACCTCCCACATATTGTTAGTTATTAAGTCCAGCTGCTTCCGTCTCTGTAACATACTTTAAAGTGTCCTTCCCTTTTTAGGATTTACTATCATTTTTTTTCTAGGTCCCATTGATCTTATTCTATCAAACCTTAGCTGATAAAATATTTATTACAATGTGCAAATTTTCAGAGGTCTTTTGTTGTTGTTGTTTTGTTTTCTCAAAATTCTTAATTGTGATTATGCCAAAGAGCTCTGTTCTTTCCCTTGGCTTTTAGTCAGTGAACCTGTCACCCTGTTTTACTTTAAATTCTGAAGAAAAGTATCACTTTTCAATATGGTGCAACACTTAGCTTTTGCTCACTGAAGCAAAATTTTCAAGTATTCGATTCTTTCTCAGATTACTGTACTCCCAGGTAAATTAAATGTCAGAGTGAAGGATAGATTCAGCCACTTTTGTAGCTGGCTTAACTCAATCCACAGAAGTCATCAGGGAACAGCCAGCACAGCAAAATGTACACGGGGAGGTAGGCTTTCCATCACAAGCCAAAGCCTTTCCTCCAGCATGAAGGCTGCAGCCTTGTTCCCCGGTGTGTGTGTGCCCTGTCCATGCAGAAATTCCAAAGAGGAGCTAAACATTTCAATGGATTCCCAAAACAGGACTGAGCAAAATCCTACCCCCAGGTATTACCTAAAAAGAACCATCCATTTTAGATGACACCAACTGAAACAAGCAGCTCATTTTTTTTTAATTTCACTTACTACACACTAAAGCTAAGCACCACATTTTCTTCAACTCTTAAAAAGTATAGAGAAAAGCAAAAAGACCAGAAACCTGGGGACCAGATGGGATGTAAGAAAATATGTCAGAAAAGTAAAGAAAAAAAATGCTCTTCTTCTGAAAATTCTCCCATTGGGATTTTTTTCAGGATTATCTTCCCATTCCTACTGCTCTCCCTCCACCCGCATGAAAGATCAATCACCAGCTAGGAGAGACCCGGAGCTGGTTCTCCCTGAGAATCCTGGTAGTACACCTGCACATTCCAGCCAGACTGAAGTCTGAGTGCAGTTTGGACTCGTTAGCACTGGAGCCCCCACCAGGATCCTTGTGTGTGTGTGTGTGTGTGTTGGGGGTGGGGGGTGGCAAGGGTGTAGTGGGGTAGGATCACAGATCACCTTCAGGTGTGTGTGAGGTCAGCCGGTGCATAAACAGGAAGGAGGTCTCATCACTCCTCCTCAAACCCTCCTGCAGCCTCGGGCTCCTGGGGCTCATCCATATTAGAGGGAAGGGTCCATCACCTGAGAAGTTTTCAGGTTCTTTTTTTGTTTGTTTGTGTTTTGTCCCGTCTGACGTGGAACCTGGTCTGCCCGGAGCAGAACTCCCGGATTTGTCGCCGCCACAGGCAGCGCACAGAGGAGAACATGCCGGGAAGAAGGGCTCCTTGTTCAGAGAGGTGCCCGGGCCCCTGGAGGCTGCAAGTCCTTCTGGGGCCTTTCTCTCTCTTGCTCTGCTTTGTGGCTCATTTCTCTGGGCCAGAAAGTTTGGAATAAGCAAAATAGAAACAGGTAATGAGCCTTCAGTTAGAAATACTCTCAAGGGGTGGGGGTAAATACTGAGACATAACAGGCTCTTTTACGTTTCTACTACCTTCAGAAGAGACCGGAGGGAGTGTAAGAAAATATCAGAAATTCCCTCACTGAAAACCAAAGCTTAAAATCCAAATCTGGGATATTCTTTGACAGTAAAGGCCTAATATCTTTTTACCCATCAGTTTTTAGATCTATCACACACATAGCTTTTTATAAATCGCAGAATAGTAGATCATCTATCTAAAACACACCACACAAAGTTTACAATGTTAAATCCTGAGAGGTCCTTAGGGTTGGCCTACTCAGAGGTGAAGAAGCCGACAAGAACTGAAGTAACTTATATTTGCAGGATCATTTCTTCCTTACAAACAAGCTCTCGGAACTTTGGTATGAAGAGGAATTCCAAGGTTTGGGAGGAAAGCAGTATGTTTTGAAACTGGCTTTGTTCAAAACACTTAGCGTAATTCAATGATCCATGAAGGAGAGCTGTATCTGGGAACAGAACCAAGTTTCCCCATCAAACAAACTGGAGATGCAATCTGCTCTGTTGACACTAAAGGAATATACAACTTTTTCCACTGTGAGCAAAATTAGACCATTTTTGAAGCAAAATTAGACTCCCAGGCAGCATGATCTAGTCAGAACAGACCCAGATTCTTACCAGCTGCTGCCTGTGTTATTGCCGTCCCTGGGCCAATAAGAGAGCAGACTGCTGAATGTGAAATGCTCCTTGTCTGTCTCTGGACTGCTATTTTGGCCACTCTGAGGATAGATAGCTGATTTTGAAAACGCTTTACATCAAAACGAATCTCCATTAGTATGCATTTCGTGTTTGGAACTGTTACCCTAAGTAGATTTTTAATATTTTATTATAATTAATATATGTAGCTTTGTGCCCCTCTCAAAACTAAACTTTTCTTTTATTAACCCCAGCTGTTCTCTGATTTGTAGCAAAACTAACTCATCGGGGAAAGTAATAAACTAACCAACCAGCCAATATGTATTGAGCCCTTATGCTGGTCATGCCAGAGTTGTCTAAGATCAGGCACTCTGGAACCTCCAGGTGGCTGTCTTCCACCTCTGCCCTAGAGAGTCAGGGTAGGTAAAGGAGCTCTAGGAGACCAGATACTGGTCTTCCCAGGAGCATGGCACATTGCAGCTAATCAATAAATGTTTGATCCGAGAGTGAAAGACTTGGGATTTGGCTCTAAATTATCTCTGTACTACCTTAGCAGCAGATCAGTTGGAAAAATGTATGAGCCTCAAAGGCCACTTCTAGCTCAAAACTTAGATTGGAAACAAGTCTGAGTATTCAGTTATGCAGCACATGCCCACCCCCATGCTAGTCCATTGCTTTTTCCATCTTCCCATTTGGTGGATGAAGGAAGATAAAGTGGATTTTCTTTACCCCTCTGTAAGAG
This sequence comes from Lasiurus borealis, assembly GCA_004026805.1. Taxonomy (NCBI): domain Eukaryota; kingdom Metazoa; phylum Chordata; class Mammalia; order Chiroptera; family Vespertilionidae; genus Lasiurus; species Lasiurus borealis. The sequence goes on along the minus strand of PVJN01008662.1, from coordinate 9,794 downwards.
TATACCTTTCTCCTTAGCACAGAAATCCCATATTGATTTCTGGCACCTCGTTTTGGAATGTGACCCATATCAGACAGTCTCCACCTTCCACTGACATATTGTAAACATGATTGTAAAGACCTTGAACTGTCAGCAATTATTAACCCAGAGTCCAGAAGTGAGTTTCAGGGAGTATATGATCTGAAATTTCCAGTGTATTGTTTTTCCTGCAGTGAGAAACCATCGCTCCCACAAGATTCACAGGCACATAACATTAGCATCTATTGCCCTACAAGTTACAATGTGTATGATGAAGACCAACTCTGTGCCTGGAAGGCAACTGAACCTGAGCAAGAACACACCATATTGCATCCTAAATCCCTATGCTTACTCTAGTTGGAAACATAAGACTAATTTACAAAATTAGTTATACATATCCCTTTAAAAATTGAATTTTCCTTTATCAGGAAGAGTCATCAAGCTTCTTTTACATTGTGATCTTTTATATCTGGCATCTGACACAGACTATAAAAATAGAATATTCTAGTACACGTCTTAGGAAGCTATCTGATAATGGCAAAGACAATGCCAGTCTTGAGCTCTGTCTGGTACATTAGGAGACACTCAATACTTCTTTGTTGACTTGAATGTAAAACACAAAAAGGGCAAAAGGTGCACCTGCATTTCTATGATTGTTTCCAACTGGAATGTAAAGATGCCACAGCAAATAAAGTTCGGAGATTCATTTTCATAATTTCTGCAAAGATCTAATAATGAAATAAGAAGATAATCTATTCAATTTTACATTATAGGTGGGAGTTGTTTGCATTCTACATTGATTGTCTAAAAGCAGTGGTGCTGAGTTTCTTCCAGTAATTCATGGAATAAATATACATAAAAGAAGAAGACAAAAATAATGGGAAGGATCAATAATTGAAAAAATCACTACCACAGAGAGGAGCTTTGGAAGTCATTCAAATTATATCTGTTCTAAACACTGTTGCTCTGATGTTTAAAAATACATACAGTACATTGTAAGTAGGTTATTGCCATTCCACTAAAGACTAATTTTAAAAGTCAAAGTATAGAAAAAACATTGGAAACTTTGAGAGCCGATGCAAGGCAAGTGGTAAAGATGAGTGAATTTTTCAAACTTAATAATGGACAAAGGTCACTGGACCAGAAAAAGCAATGTGAATAGGGGATTAATAACAAATTTGCATCTTTATCATGATTCTCACCTACAGATTGGTACAAACCTACTATCCACCTTCAATAGTCAGAGAAGACTAGAGGGACTAAACAGCAGCATGAGGAAATTGGATGAGACATACTGGTAAATAAGGGTTATCTGACTGTTATGTAACTCCTGAAATATCCTGTCATAAGGAGAATTGGGCAAGTTCCCTTCCTAAAGTTCTTTTAAAACCAGATCAATTCTTAGCAGGACTCAATTGGTGATCTTTAGTGTCCTTCATCTTGACAGGTTTTTAATTTAATAAAACCAAGCAAAGAATAAAATTCTCCTCAGTAACGAAAAATTTCCTTTTTGGGGGGAATAGAGGGAGGATTCTCTGCTATATTCCTTTATATTATAAGGTTTACAATTTAAATAATTTAATACAAAAATTATCTGCTGGTCATTCAAAGAGATATCCCACATGCACCAGCAGTGAAAACCTGATTTCTTATTTCTAAAATGTGGCCTGAATAGCTTATCTGGCTTTCTGTGTGTGATCGTTGTGTCTCCAAGATTAGAGAGCTTCACTGCAGCAAAAGGCAATCAATTGAATTATGAGCCTGGGCTAATGCGCCTGCATGTGTGGACAGCAGTGATAACCTAATATGCATCTACTGTCATTATTAATTTATTTATCATCTCCTTCATTTAATTTTCAGAATACAAGATTTGCTGAGTCAATGACCAAAGAGTTGAGAAAATATTTTCAACAATTTTATGAAAGAACAAGTTAGTTGTACCTGAAACTACTGAACCTGTTAAAGCCTATTTATTAAATATACCACAAGCTTTCTAATATACTTTGTTCACTTAAAGGCTGGATTTAGCATGGTCTTTTTATATAAAGTAGTCATCCATTGACTATTGCAACCATGCCTTTCCTTTTTCCTTATCCCAAGGGAGAGCATCACAGAAGTTAGCACTTAGAATCCATGGTTAAACCAGCCTCACCATGTAAATAAAACCCCCACCTTCAAATTCTCGGAAAAGGAAGAATAGCATACAGTATTTTACAAAATTGCAGTCCATGCCTTTTTTTAAGGGACCGTAGAGTTCATGTGACCTAAGCAGGCTTTTTGTTTCTCAGACCTACAGGAAATTATTCTGATCCATGTCTTTTATCTTAACAATCAGAAAAGAGAGGCTGTGGGAAAGTCCCATTGCCAAAGGAAGCCAAGCTTTGGATATTTTCTCCTCTTCTAGGCTTATTGCCTCCCTTGCTATTTCTGTCTCAGAATGTTAAAATTATATTGTTTTTCCAATTTGAGTACCAAGAAGTGTATGTCTGCCCTAACCCAAAATTAAATTTTAAAATGTTTATTTACTTATCCATTTTCTGCACTATGCACTAGTCATTTTTTGGTGTGGATTTAACACACTGCATTTACTTAATATTGATCATCTAATAGAGGGCTAACACTCCCTTACTTGTGCAGGAGACAAAGAAATTGTTTCAAAAATTCTAAAAAGGGTGACATCTGTAATACTTTCAATAAGATAAATGAATAAATACAATTTAAAAAATCTAGTTTTATGATAAATTATTTTTTAAATTGCTTTACTTAGAAGTTTTAGACTTACAGAAAAATGAAGCACAATTCCAGAGAGTTTCTATAGCCCATCCCATACCTCACCCATTTTCCCTGGTATTAACATCATGGATTCTTGTGGTTCATTTGTTATAATTGGTGAAACAATAGGGATGCATTATCCAATCTAATAAAGAGCATATATGCAAATTGACTGTCACACCATCACAAAGATAGAGATCCCAATAGCCACATGATAGCGGTGCCCAGTCCCCTCAGTCCTGCTGGAGTCTGCCAGTCTTTTCAGCCCTGCCGGGGGCAAGAGGAAGGGAGGGTTGGCTGGCACACGGTGCGGCCAGACCCACCCTCAGCCTCCCAGCCACCCAGGGCTGGCCTGAGGCACAGGCAAGCCTCAGATGTCAGCTGCCCCACTGCCCAGCACTGCCCAAGGCTCAGGTAACCAGAGCCGGCCAAGGCTAGTGCTACTGGCAGTGGTAGCAGTAGAAGTGTGATGGGGTGTTGCCTTCCCCTGATCACAGGGTCACATCCCACCCTGAGGGTTCTAGGACTGTGAAAGGGGGCAGGCCAGGCTGAGAGACTCCCCCTCTGGTGCATGAATTTTTATGCACTGGGCCTCTGGTTATTAAATAAAACCCATCACTATATCATCCTATATTTTAAAGCCCTAATATTCAAATTGACTGAATGACCCAATAACTGCTTGCTATGATGCACACTGACCACCAGGGGGCAGATGCTCAACACAGGAGCTGCCCCCTGGTGGTCAGTGTGCTCACACATGGGAGCACTGCTCAGTCAGCAGCCAGGCTCACAACTGGCGAGCACAGTAGCGGTGGCGGAAGCTTCTCCCACCTCCACCTTAGGCAGGTGGTAAGAAGTGAGGGGTCCCGGACTGCAAGAGTCCTGCAATGCAAGCTGGCAGTCGGATATCCCCTGAGAGGTCTTGGGCTGTGAGAGGGCCCTGGCTGGTGCATGATGTTTGTGCACCAAGCCTCTATACAGAATAGTTTTGCTATCCTAAAAATCCCTTGTGCTGCTCCTGTTCATCCCTGCTTTTCTGAATCCAAATCCCTAGAACCACTGATCTTTTTAATGTCTTCATATTTTGCCAGTTGTACCTTTTTATCACTTGATTTTTCCATCCCTTTCATCCACTCGTCTTTATATCTTCATCTTCTTCCTTAGTCTACTTAAATTTCCTAGCTAAATACTTTCTTCCATTTCCCTCCCTGTCCTTAGTTACTCTATTATACTCACTTGGCCAGATTACTTTTCTGCCTAGTCAATGCCTACATCCCTGGGCTTGACCACATTAACTGGTCCCGATGTAAGTTGATGATCATGAACTTCAAGTAAATCTCCATGCAACCATCAAACACATTATATGGCTTAGTCCATTTGCTTTGTCACTCTCTAATTAGATTAGTTCAGTTTATTTATTCTTTCCTCAGTTTTCCAATGATTCTCTGGAGGTCTAGTCTAGAGTATGAATGACACCACAGAGTTGTCCCACCTTGGGCATATTGATACACCCATATCAACTCCTGATTGCCTCAAGCCAGAACCCCCCACATTCACCCTGCGGGAAAGGGATGAGAAACCTCCTGGGTATTTCTGGGCAAGGCAGCCTCCCTGGTTGCAATCAATGTCTTTCAGAAGATTGCAGCCCTCACTCAAAGAAGTTGGCAGATGGATGTACTAGCCCAGAATAGAGAATCTGGGCAGTGTAACTACTCCACTTTATCATGCTTACTTTTCTTCTTGTTGCATAGTACTTATCACCCTTCTAGTCTATGCTTGTCAATTGTGCATCATGTTGTATTCTCTATTGTCTGTCTCCTCCCACTAATGCATAACCTCCATGTGGTTAAAAACCTTTCTTTTGCTCACTGATGGATCCCAAGCTTCTAGAACATAGTAGGTATTGAACAAGTATTTGTCTAATCAAATTTACTTTTTCTCATTGGGATCTTGCTGTATAGCAATTTTACCTATTTTAGGTAATTTTGATCTTAAAAGAACCAGCTAAAGCTGTGTCTCCTGTTCCTGCACTTACAGAGCATTTGGGCTATATTAAATGTATTGTAATCACATGTATCTATCTCTGCCAGGCAACCAAGGTGCTTCTGAGGCTGTCTACAGTATAACTGAGTAGATTTCAACTAGGCTCACTTTCACGAAGAGACCACCAGGGCAGGCAGGCAGAGCCCATACTAAAAGGGTCCAAACACATTTAATTCTCTGTAGTCATTATCTTGAAATGCTTAATAATATTATCTTTGAATTTATGTTTTGCACATGAAGTTCTATGGAATAATGGTCTTGGAGCCTCAACTCTGAGTAGACATCTCATGCTTCCTTTAGAGAACAGATTTACTGATACCTGTCCATTCTCCTGCTTCCTGGTACCCAGGTTTCCACCAGGTTGCCTCCTTACTGTTTATGCCCAGTGAACAATGCCTCCCCTCATTTTCTGGCACCCAGAGGCCTACTCGACCTTTTCCTCCTTGCCCAGCCACAGCTATTCCTCTGCAGGCAGCAGGACCCTATGCAGTGACAGTTTCGGAGCAGAACATGGTAGCTGCCATGTGCAGTAGGTGGTCAGTGGCCTGTGGGACCAAGAAGCCTGGCAACCCGTGAGACATGTGCTCTCATGGAGTAAGGTCCTGGGTGTCTGCAGTCACCCGGCAATTAACCCTGTGCCAAAGGAGCATGACATTATTTAAAAAAAATAAGACATGTCAAGAGACATACCGTGGAAGAAATAAGCATATTTCACATTTTAGTACCTTAGAGGGAATCTTCTCTTACTTTTTGAACAAAAAGTCTTGCATTTTCATTTTACACTGGGCCAAGCAAATTATGTACCTGGACCTGGTTTCAAATTCCTTTGTCACCTCACATTCCAATCAGGGCTTATTCCAATGATTCCCAAATCACCATGATGGGCACATTGAGGTGTTGCATAAACTCTTCCAAACATTTTTACAGCCATTGGGTTGTTTCTACAGTTGAGGAATGTAGGCCATTATATTTCTCTCATTTATATTCTCAGAATAAATTTTCTGTCACAGCCGTGTGCCTATCTGGTCTTACAATCATTCATGCATGTGCCTTTGAATTGCCTTGGCCCCTAAGCAGGGCTTTCACACAGAATAGGTCTGCAGTACAGGTGGTGAAATATTTAATGTATGAATGAGTAATCAAAAGAGACCGAAGATTGTTTTTGGCCTTATCCAGGCAGGAATTAGCTTCACAAGTGTCATTCTTTGGTTCCCATGACAATGGCAGAAGTAGGAAGACACCTCCTGAGGAGTTTCAGTCTGTGGTCCCAGGGTTGCTGCTTTGTCATCAGCTAGGCACAGTGCCCTTGCATCTCTCATCAGCTTCAAATCAATGAGCATTGCATGGGAATATGCACCAAGTCCAGAGAGACTGGGTACTGGCTCTCCTTGTTAAAGAGAACTGTGGTTTATTCACCTAAGCACTTTAGTTTTGCATTCAAAAGACAAAGCAGCAAGCAGAAGAAGCTTGTTAGGAGAAGAATAAGAGCTGCCAGAAGTAAGGGGGGCAATCATTGTGTTGTCACTTTCAGCCCCTCCCTTTTCTGAAGCATCTTTAGCCTCCTAATTGTCTCCTCCTCTCACTGTGTCTGCCTCACACACATCACTCCCAGATAGCTTTACAAATTGGCTCTGTAAAAATACCATTGGTTCTGAAAAAAACGCACACTTCTCTTTCCCATGTTTATTAATATGTTAGTATTTTATGCCTCTTCCTAGTCCACCTTATCAAACTCTACACTGCCCAAGGTTATGTTGAGAAGTAAGCAAAGTCAGCCTTTATCCTTTACCTTATACATGCCTGCATCTGTAGTCTCTGCCTTATTTATTTTTATTCTTACCTGAAGATATATTTTTATTGATTTGAGAGACAGAAGGGAAAGAGAGAGAAAGAAATATCAATGTGGAAGAGAAACATTGATCGGTTGCCTCCCACAAGCACTCTGACTGATGATTGAACCTGAAAACCTAGGTGTGTGCCCTGACTAGAAATGAAACCTACAATATTTTAGCTTATGGGAGGACACTCCAACCAATTGAATCACTTGCTCAAGGCTCTTTACCTTGCAGTATTTTAATAGCCTCATCCCACTCACCTTCTCAAGGGCCTTTATTCTCCTAGGTTCTTATAAGATGCACTAGAGGCCCAGTGCACAAAATTTGTCCCTCAGCCCAGTCTACACCCTCTCCAATCTGGGACCCCTTGAGGGGTGTCCAACTGCCCCAACTTGGATTGGGTCTAAAAGGGCAGACATCCCTCTCACAATCCAGGACTGCTGGTTCCCAAATGCTCACCTGCCTATCTTTCTGATTGCCCCTAACCACTTCTTCCTGCTAGCCTAATCACCCTGTAACTGTGCCCCTGCCCACCTGTTTGCCTCTGACTGCCCTTCCCTGCAGGCCTGGTCACTCTTAACTGTCCTCCCCTGCAGGCTTGATCACCCCCAAATGCCCTCCCTTGCAGGCCTGGTCCCTCCCACCTGCCCTCCCCTGCTGGCCATCTTGTGGTGGCCATCTTTTGTCCATATAAGGGCAGTCATCTTTGATCACGTGGGGGCAGCCATCTAGTGTCTTGGAGTGATGGTCAATTTGCATAATACTCTTTTATTAGATAGGATAGAGGCCTGGTACATGGGTGGGGGCTGGCTGGTTTGCCCAGAAGGTTGTCATGGATCAGGGGGGAGGGGTTTCCTTGGGGCATGGGGTGGCCTGGGAGAGGGGCCTGTAGTGGTTTACAGGCTGGCCACGCCCCCTGGCGGCCCAAGTGAAGGCCCTGGTATCTGGGATTTACTTATCTTCTATAATTGAAACTTTGTAGCCTTGAGTGGAGGCCTGGGCTGGCCAGATGTCCAGAAAGTTTGGCTTCCTCCATTGCCAGGGAAACCCAAGCTTTTTGCTTTCTCCATGGCTGCAGCAATCTTGGTGGGATTAATTTGCATACTTGCTCCTGATTGGCTGATGGGCGTGGCTTGTGGGTGTACCAGGGGTGTGGTCAATTTGCATATTACTCTTGTATTAGATAAGATATCTTCATTGACACTAGGTTATGATTGACAGAGTGTATTCTTCTTCCTGGAAGTATTTACATTTTAAAATATTTTATTTAGAGTGGGCAATGTTCAACCTGAGGAATAAAATCACTAGTTGTGTAATTTTAGATGCTGCAGAAGGTAGTATTTCAGGACAAAGGGATTCCCAGGAGTCCTCAAATTATACTGAGAAGAAGCTGCTCACTATCAGTCTTGAAATGATTAGTCCTGATGATTCTTCTGCTCTTCTTATGGAGCTAAACAACACAGTATAGTCACTGCCCTCACAGTTAGCCCAGGATCTCAAATGGAAAGGGACCAGCCAGAATATTCAGGCTATTTCACATGCCCTCCTGGATTTATAGATCCTAGTTCTGTGAACTTTTGCTTATTTTTGATAGCTTTTCAAATAAAAAGTCAAAGCCTTCCAGGGCTGATGGAATTGCATCTCCCACTTGTTGTCCCACATGGTGAGTTAGCAGGTAAACCTGACCATAGCATCCCTGTGCTGTAAATTGTTCACTGGTTCCTATGTCCTACAAAATAAAATCTTAATATTGTCATGGAGCACAAGATTGTCATAGCTGTCCACTTTCCTTTTCTTCTAACCATTCTTCCCTCCCCTCCCTCCAACTCCTCCCGGGAAGACCTGCACACACATTGGTGCTGCAGTAATAGATACACAGGAACAGTGTATTTCCTTGGGCTTCTCACAATTTCTTGGATTGTTTACTTTCCAAATGCCCTCTGCTAATAAAATTTTCTTAGTGCTTTAAGTCTCAGGCAATCTGACATCCTCTTAACATATGATCTCTTGTCCTCATACATTCAGTATAGCACTAATTATATGATGATGTAGTTATCTACCTGTCAGGCAAACTACTCTCAGATTGTGAGCAACTTGGATTTTATGCTTTCATATAACCCTGGCACACAATATGTATTAAAAACTTCTCAGGTGCCCTGGCCAGTATATCACAGTGATTAGAATGTTGGCCCATGCACAGAAGGGTCTCAGGTTTGAATCTTGGTCAAGGGCATGTATCTGGGTTATAGGTTCAATCTCTGGCCCCTGTCTGACCCTCTAAAGAAGGGCCAACCTCTGTCCTAGGGGGAAGAGAGAAAAAAGAAAGCAAGAGAATTGTACATGAAATGATGGCAGGAAAGAGGGATTCAGGAGAGAAGACAGTAATAAAGTATAGTTATGTCCTTAAATTCACAGTGCTCCAAATGGAGGTCGATTTTCAAATGCTGTCTCAGACTGAAAGCACAAGACTACCAAGCCAAGACAGAGAAAGTGAGAACAAATTCTCTATAGAACCCTGAGACACAAGGGTGTAGTTGTCAACTGTTTTCCAAGGCAAAGAGAAGGGCAAAGCTGATCCCAAGAAGTTAGTTAAAGCACAAATGCCTAATAATAATTGCAGCAAAGAGCTTTTCAGGTGCCCCATTAAAAAGAGTGCTGTGTCTTAGTAAATATCAGAGTAAAAATCTGTTCTCTGAGCCCCCTTCCTGCACTTTATTCTTAATGAGCCTTCTAATGAGTGTGCTGTATTTATTTCCTTGAGAGACTCATCATCCCCATCTCAGCCTGTTATTTATATAAATGGCATGATGCAGAAAATCTGGAAAGAAGTCCAAGGAATCTTCTTCACCTTTTCTAATGACCTATGTCAACCCTGTAGAACTGGATTCATACAATAATGGGTCTGTCTTTTAATAAGGCAAAATCACAAAAGCTGAGAAGTACTGCCAAACTCAGGGTGGTTTTCTAGATATACTGGCTTTTAAAAATGCACTACTCTTAAAAAGACAAGTTCTCTTGGCCCCTCAAATAGAAGGAATCTGGAGTTGGAAGGCTTGCTTTAGAACTAAGGTTTTGCTTATTTCACTTCGTTTTTGTAACATTGTATCTTTCTGTTATTAAAAAAAA